>JAABOM020067496.1:0-39281 GCA_011800125.2 Solanum clarkiae | reverse complement strand
CTGTAAGTAGTACATTACTCTACGTAGCCCCGATCTGCAACTTGTAGAGGGTAACCCGGTTTGTTATAGAAGGGGTTCAAAATAAAATCTGACCCTTATTTTCATTTCTACACCTTAATTCCATTGGAATGCCCAAACCTTTCCCCTCATCAACTATTCTGATCAAATTCCAGCTACCACATCATTTTCTAGTGAGTACTTTGACAAGGACACAATTTTCTAGGTTGTGATAAGGTTGATTGTTCATGATTATGCCGTGGAGACTAGTTAATCTTTGGTATTTGCTGAAACTAGTAGGGAATTGTTGTTTGACTGTGTGGCACTAGTTGGTTGTATCAAAAAATTTCATAGTAATTTTAATTGTACGTCTATGATGACGTACTTCTTTGATACAATTTAAATGTGTTTTGCGTGATCCTTGGTTCTTGTGGGTTAATTGAAGGAACCACGGGTGGGTTTTGTTCTCTCGAACGAGGACCCATTACGAATCGTAGGTCAACCTACGGGTCGTAGTGGCCCTTTGCAAGAAGAATGAGTCACCTGAGGCTCCTTATTACTTAACTTATAAGACCCATCTACGATTCTTAGTACTGAGTACGAATCATAGTAAGCGACTCGTAGAACCTACCTTGTTTTAAATTGTATTCTGCTCTTGACTATGAGCCCAGACTAAGATGCATAGGTCTTCCTACGAGTCTTACCTAAAGCTCTTTTGTGTGTTCAAAATGTCATCTTACAAGTACCTCAGAATTATGACGCTCTTGTACGACTCGTAAGTCTACCTATGAGTCATACCTGTGCCTCTTACTTGTAAATCTACAACTAAATCGGTGCCCTATGTTTGAGTTTCCTTTTAGTGTTTAGATTTTTGTTATTAATTTGTCCTTATAGTTTTTATCTGTTTCAAACACTATAGTGCTCACATTATATTTGTTGGTTGAATTTTTAGGTTATATGGCTCCAAAGGTTGGAAAAGAGGCTACTAAAGCATAGGGAACATCTGATGATGAAACATTTGAGGGCTTTGTGTAAGTTCACAAAGTACAGAGAGACTACAAGGAAAATGTTCCCCAGACTTGAGCCCGTATTGCACAAATACCAATGGAAATTACTAGTTCCTCCAAGTCTGAAGAGGAGGGCAATGAAGACGGGTCAGATGATGGCCGTTCACTTCAGAATCGGAGTCCATTGAGCCATTTCATACCCAACCTAAGGAGACTAGTTCCCAACCTCTGGCAGATCCTACTGCCACTATCACTTCCACAGATCCCAGAAATACTATATGGTGTGTTCCAGGCATGTAGGATATACATGACAAAGGGTTAGAACCAAAGGGTCCAAGAAGGATGGTTCGACAGTTACATGAGGAATAAAGACTCAATGATTTAGGACTAAGCACATTAACTGACCTGGAGATAGAGGCCAATCGTCATCAACTTGCATGGCTGTCACAAAAGTTGGGCAAGTATGCCCCACATCTAGTCAGTGAATTTTATGCTCCCTATTATGCCATTATTCTCGAAGATCTTCCTCGAGGGAATAAGCCCATAAAGCAGCCAAGGTTGTGAGAAGTTCTAGTGTGGGGTAAAGTAGTTGATATCTTAGAAGAGACTATCAAAAGGGTTCAGTTTGGGCCAAAGTACATAGTACCTTGTTCCACTGCAGAGTAAGACGCTAAAATCACTAAGATGAGGAAAGCGGTAAGCAAGAAGAATGTGGATATGAATACTGATTCGCTCTGGAAGATAGCGAGCCAGATATGTGAAGAGGGTATACAACCTATGTGGGTCACAAACTACACGACACAGATCATGAAATCCCACCTCTCATTTAGAGCCAAGTTTTAGTAATCTATTATGCATTGCACATCAGAACCACCTCTACATATAATGTGATCACCTTTGAGAGGGTTGTACTACTACCTTGCATTCTGATTTGTTGTGGTATTGATTGGACACGAGTAATAGCCGAATGGATCTACGCATTAGCAATTTGTTCTCAGACTTTATTACCTTTACCCATCATAATACATCGACTGTGTAATGAGGCAGGGATGCATGTTTTCTTGCACTTGGATCCACTTGTAGAGGCCCTACACACTATGGATCCTAGCCTGGTAAAGGCTAATGAGAACCTGGTGGCCTTACTAAGAGTAGTTTCTCCTCCAATCCAAAATCCATTCCTAGTTGAGCCTCATACTCAACATTCGAATCCAGATACAACTAGTACTACTCCATCTACTGCAAAGGCTTCCCCAGCTGTTGAGATTGAGTCTACACCATCCTCCAGTACCCCAGCACCAGGAGCATCTACTTTATAGGTTGATTCTATTATCTCTACTGTTGCTTTTCAAACATAATTGTACAGGGTGACTATGGTGATCTCCAGGCTACAAGCTTTAACAACACAAGTCAGACCTTGGGTCAGCCAGACCATGAGTGACTCGGAGGAGAGCATGAAGGCATTCCTCGTGCATTGGTAGATGAGAGAGTTAGAGTGGTGGATGCCTGAGTCCATGCATTTGAGGCGAGAGTCCAGCAGAGACTTGAGGGTTCTCATCCTACTTATAGGAGTGCAGTGACACAAAAGTTTTCCAAGATTAAGGCCGACCTATTGCAGATGTTAGCAGCCCTATTTCTAGTCCTAGAGGTAGCACCGGCAGACGATGAGGTGTTTGGCTTGCTAGCTGACCGCCCGTATGCTAATGAGAAGAGGCCTCTCGAGATAGATGATCCTGACTTGAGCTAGAAGAGGCCTCGACCTGATGATCCAACAGCCCCGGTGGTGGAGCCGATACCAGAGGAGGTGATGCAGGAGTCAGTCTTGTTGGCGGCCATATAAAGAGTAGGGAGCAGCAGCATTAACATGGAGAGGGTAGTTAACGTACAGCTGCGAACCCAGATTGCCGAAGGGAGATGGTACCACAGGACCTCGCCGTCCATCTAGAGACCAGTGCTCGATGCACCATGATGTTTGATTTCATTTGACCCTGATTCTTATTTTGTTATCTATTGGCATATGCATAGTCTTCGAATGCTTTTTAAATGATTTGGAAAAATTAAGTACCCTCAAAATCTTTGAGATTTTGATTATTAATGCACTCATGCATTTTGATGATCTGGTGATGCTTTTTCTGATAATATAAAGGTAAGTTGAGGCTTGAAGCATGATCTGTGAGTCTATAGTTGATTGTGGGTGCAACATCATGTGTGATGTGAGCTTATCTTGTTGCATTCATACATCTTTCATGGACTTAGAACTTTCCTTGTTACTCTAAAATTTGTTTGATGATGTGCTTGATTGGGAAAAGATCTTAGGCCTTTGTTCTTTTAGTGAACCCATTTTTAGCCTAAATGACCCATAATATGAGTGAGCGAATCCCTTGTCCCAAATTGTTGAATTTCTCATGCACTCATTCTTTCTTGGCATTGCTGGCTTAACCTTGTTTTATGAAATACCTTGATATTGGACCTGATCTATGCTTGAACATGTGAATCTTAATTGACTCTAAAAGCCTATGTTGAGGGCGGCTACAAATTGTGGCCCTAGTATGGGGAATGGATGTTGTATACTTCACCTTAGGCTAAAAACCTAAGTTGAGGGTGACCCTTATTATGGTAAAGTAATGGCAATGAGGTGGTTAGTTGGGAAAAAAGAAATAAATGAAAAATCATGAGTTGAGTAAAGAAAAAGAGAAGAAAAGTGCCTTGAATTGAGAAAAAGCAGCAACAATTAAGTTCACAGATAAGGCACAGTTGAAAATTGAATGAAAGCACTCGAAAAAAAGTTCAAAAGAAGAGAATAAGGGTGGACTTAATGAATAGGGTTAGGTTATGAAAGCAAAATGTATTGGTAAACATGGTTCAAGGATAGCTTTTAGTCATTACTTGCTAAAAATGCCATACCAAAGCCCCCTGAACATATATTACAAACCTATAAGTCCTAAAGTGATCCAAATCCACTGTATCACTAACCTAGAAGATTAGTATAGAGGCAAGCCTATGGCATTAGTTAATATGCATGAATTTCAATTGTGAGAGTGAGAATCTTTCCTCAGTCCGTGAATTCTAAATGATTCTTGAGTAAGTAAGAAGGACTTGTTTTATGTCAGGGCATTTGCTCTACTTGATTAACAGATGGCTATATCAGTGATTGTGGATGGTTTATTTTCCTTCGTTTATCATAGTTGGGTTGCCAGATTCATCATCATGTTTTATTATGCTCAGTAAATTTGCAATCTGGTTTTGAAAATGATAGTTGGGTAGCTGGATTAGAGTGAAAGATGTATATGCCATCGGTATAAATACAATCTATTTCTTAGTGTTTGTGTAGATTGAGTCGTCACTTCAGGACAAGCAACAATTCTAAGTTGTGGGTGTTGATGTGTTGTCAAAATACAACACATTTGAAGCCTAAAACAACAAATTTTGTGAGTTCTTAATGTGACATTTTAATAGATTTTATGTGTTTTTTAGTTGTTCTTGCAAAATAGTTAGGTTGGCATGATTGTGGAGAAAAAATGCACATTTTGCTGAAGCATAGAACATACGAGCTCACATACGAGTCGTAGCCCAAACTACGAGTGGTGGAGTATGGTCATAGTAAGGAACGGAGACCAAAAACTTAGAAATCTGCTAAGTGGAGGTCACCCCTATGAGGCCATCCTAAGAGTCATAAGCTTCACTATGACTCATATGTGTATACTTATAGTAGGAATCAAAGAGCCAAAGATGTTCGACCAAAAACTAAAGGACTGGACTACGAGATGAGCATATGAGTTATAGACCAAGCAATGACTCATACCAGTGGGTCGTACCAATTGAGTCCAAGATGTCAACAGCCTGACAGGAGACCCTGACTATGACTCATAGGCCACCCTACGAGTCATACCTGCATGGTGTATCAGCTGCCACCTGTATTTTCTATATAATTTTTAGGGTTATTTTGTAAACTCTATATGTAGTTTAAGTTAGGGTTTTAAAAGGGGAGATTCAAAATAGAGAAGTTTGTATCAACTTTGAATATACTCTCAAGAAAACTTTTAGGTTTTTAGCTTAGTTT
This sequence comes from Solanum clarkiae, assembly GCA_011800125.2. Lineage (NCBI taxonomy): Eukaryota > Viridiplantae > Streptophyta > Magnoliopsida > Solanales > Solanaceae > Solanum > Solanum clarkiae. The sequence continues at coordinate 34,220 of JAABOM020067496.1, read as the reverse complement.
ATCATTTTCTCTTTTAAAACACAATTTAGGGGGATTGTAAACCTTTCTTTGTGCTTATTGTCAATCTATCATGATTTTGGTTTGCAACTTGTCGTGTCTCCATTCTTCATTGCTTGTGGCAAAACTCTCAACTATGTCTTGTATTTACATTTTTGTGTATTTTGCCTTAGCCATGACTAGCTGAGCACCCACAACTTGGGGTTTTAGGAACCATGGGTACTTGACTTAAGATGAACTGGGTTCATTGCATTTCTATGATTAGGGTTTTGCATGTATTATCTATTTCTCTTCATATTGATTGTTGTTTGGTGATGCCCAACACCAAACCCCGCCAACTATCATGATCCCGACCAAGGTAGTGATGAATAGGAAAAGGAAAATAGATGACATGATTTGATTAATGTGTTCTCATCTAATCAACCAAACATGACTAAGGGGAGGTTGACTGGGATAATGGGTAATGGTTAGTTGGCATGCCATGGTAGCCGACTAAGCGCCAAGGTGAAATTTGACCTTCACCTTCACAAAAGTGCTGGTAGAACCTAAGTTATTATCCTATATACGAATCTCCAATTATAGTTATGTTATCTAGGGTAATCGAGTTAACGAATCATGGAGAACACATTTCCCAAGTTGTCCCTAAAATTAAGCGTTTTCTTGCATTATAGTATAGTGTTTATTTTACTTTGTTATTTCAATCACAAAATACCCCATTTCGAGATTTTAGTTATAAAATGCCTCAAATAATTAATAGTGAAGTCTTGTAGTCAAGTCCTGTATTCCCTGTGGATTCAACCCTAACCTTTGATTAGGTTAATTACTGACAACGACTGCTTTTTAGTTGAGCATGAACATCATCAGATGAATGTTCCCAAGGGGGAGATATTGAAACGACCCCAAAAAAAAGTGCCCCAAAAACGTGCCTCGGAATGCCTAGAACATTAAATTCCATGTATCTCAAAATATGTTTTCTATTTTGAATATCTAGCTTCATATTCTTCCTCAGGGTGTCCAAATTAGGTGAAAAAGGGTCTAATACCGATTTAAGGGCGAAAGATTAGCAATTGTAAAGTTCCAAGAATGCAAATTTTTGAGGGGTTTCCACGTTGCCTTCGCGGTGCCCCCCCCCCCCAGTTTATTTTTTGACTATTTTTTTTAGTTTGGTCCAAGACTTCTATGTCTTGGGCCTAAGTGTTCCCAAAAGTGTGTTTGCATATACTTAGCCAAATATTTTCCTCATACTATCCTAATCATTTCCCAATACTCACTCAAACATTTAGTCATATTTTCACACCCCAAAACTCAAGTCCCAAACCCTCATCCAAAGTTGAGATTCTCCTTCAAGGTTCTTCTTCAATCTTTAAGTCTCCATCTCCAATCTTCAACAAGTTCATCTCCAAGCTAAGGTATGTAGGTTTCTTTCATGAGCTCCGTTTACCCATGATACTGAAGGCTCCTTTTTTCTCAAATTGCACGATTTAAAGTTGATCTACAAATGGGTCTTGCATATTATGAAATTCACTGCATACTATGTTAAAACTACGTAAAGTTGTGACTGTTTTGCTATGCTTTGAGCCACAAAACTTTGATTTAACATAAGATTTGATGAGGAGTTTTGATGTATATGTATTGAGGGTGTTGTAATGTGTTGATTTATGGGTTTACAATGGACTTTATTGCATGATTTCATCTATGTATTTCATGGTTTTATACTAGCATTACACACCCTCTAAGTGTCTGATAAAATGTCCGGATGTGGTTTCTTGAGGAGTTGAAGGTCCAAAGCATAAGATATGATATGAATGACTATATAATGATGCAATGAGCTTATTCATATGATATACTCTATATAAACTATTGGATTAGACCATACTCGATCTGGGGGAACAAGTGTCTAGGTAACCAAGTTGGGGGTTTATACTGATCATCCATGTGAGGGGCTTATACTTTGTCACTGTGTTGATAAGTTGTGATTATCATCAACCATACTTTGTCACCGTGTTGATAGATATTGTCCGCGAACATGAGTACTCACCAATAGTTAACTTGAACAATGCGTATAGCCACAAGGAGAATCAATAGGAGCTTCGTTTGAACAATGCGTATAGCCATATAAGCATTGAGTATACATTACTACATTTGAATGTACTAAGTATGTAAGTTGCAATGCAACAAGAGATAGACATCATAATCGAAATGCATAACTATAGACAATAGACATCATATAACAATATGGAATGTATAATCAATGCTTAAGTAAATCATGCTTATATAGGACATATCATATGTGTAGAAGAGATTAAACTAGATTTCCTATGTATAAACCCCTTGGTAGGTTGATTATGATATCACCCCATCACCCTGGTTGTGAGGTACAAACACCTCACTAGGTTGATGAGTACAATCCCCCATCTAGGTTATCAAGGCACTAGCCTATTAATTGGTTATCAAGGTACTAAACCCCCGACAAGGTTATCTGGGCTCTTAGTCCCACAGAATTGGGAAATGTCTAATGCAACACTTTATATAGAATATATCATACACATAATCTCTTTCTATCATCATAACATCAATCATATAACATCTCTTTCTTTGGACCTTCAATTCCTCAAGAAATCATAACCGGATATTTTATCAAACGCTTACCGAGTGTATAGTGCTAGTATAAAACCATGCAATTCAAGAATGAAATCATCCAAGAAAACTTGAAGTAAAATACCCCACCAACACTTGGTAATACCAACATAGAATACACATCGAAATTCATCATTAAATCTCAAAATAAATCATAGTTTAATACCCCTAACCATACATAATCATAATAGACAAGCCATTTTTTAGTATAATCTTGAAATAGGTAGATATGTGTTTATAATTAATATTTTATTAAAACCCCAAAATAATTTATAATCATAATTCATATTAAGTTAGACCCATCAGTAAATTAACTTAAAATCATGCAATTTATTTTAAAAAAGGAGCTTGGGTTTCATGGGTGAAAGGGACCCATGAATGAAATTTGCATAACTTAGAACTTGAATTTCTTGAAATTTGGTGATAAAGACTTGAAGATTGGAATGGGGTCTTGAAATCCACTATTTTTTCTTGAGTCTCCTTGAATTTATATTGGGGTTTTGATGGAGGCTCTTAAGAAAATTTCAGGGTGCATTCCAATTGGGAGGACTGAACTGATTTTTATGAATAGGGTTTAAGTCTTTAGAAAGTGTTAAGATAGCATAGAAATCCGTAGAAGACCAATAGAAATGAATAAATTTACAAAATGTTATTAATGAAATTGAATTTGGCAAAAACCCGTATATACCCCTACACATACGAGTTCCACGAAAATGGGCATAGCGTCTTCATCTGAACTCAGAATATGGTGAAAACAAGTGCGTCGCAAAACTAATTCAAACAGCTTTAATTTGGTAAATCGTGGTCCACCCAGTTCTTTGTGTGATAAGAGATATTCGCCTTAAAAATTGATCATGCTACCTGTACTTATGCAAAACATAGACAATGAAAATCCCATTTAACTTGGTGATGTGCTATCCAAATATAACACATTTGGTACCTGAAAGAAGGGATTTTGTCAGTTCTTAAAGCGACTTTTTAGTGTTTTGATATGTTTTTATCTTAATCTTGCAGAAAAGTCAGGTTGGCATGATTTTGAAGAAAAGTTGTGGATTTTGCTGAACCATAGGACATACGAGCCCACCTACGAGTCGTAGCTCACCCTACAAGTCATAGGTTGTGTTGTAGTAAGAACCAGAGACAAAAAATCAAAAATCTGCCAAGTGAAGGTCACCCCTACGAACCCAACCTACGAGTCATAAGACACACTACGACTCGTATAGATAGACTCATAGCAAGTATCAAAGAGCCAAAATGTTATACCAAAAATGGAAGACCAACCCTATGAGACAAACATATAAGTCTTAGCCAAGCAATGACTCGTATTTATGGGAAATATCAGTTCAGTCCAAGATGCCAAGAAAATGATGCGAGACCCTAACTACGACTAATAAGTCATCCTACGAGTCGTAACTACGAGACTTATCAGCTACCAACTATCTTTTTTGTGTAAATTCTAGGGTTATTTTATAAATACTATATATAGCTTGCATTAGGTTTTTGAGAGGATTTCGACCAGTAGACATTTCACCATTACATTTTTAAGCTTTTTTTTGGTTTTTAGAGTAGTTCCTTAGTCTCTCTTGGAAAGCCCATTTTTGGGGATTGCAAATCATGCCTTGTACTCATTATTGATCAATCAATCTTGTGAGTTTGCAACTTGTGGTGCCTATCTCCATCATTGTTATTGGTGAAACTCTTAACCTTGTATATTATATGAATTTTGGTGTGTTTTTCTTTAACCATGAGTAGTTAAGCATCCATAACTTGGCGTTATGGGAACCATGGGCATTTGACTTGAAATAACGTAGTTTTCTTGCATTTCTATGATTGGGATTTTGCATGTATTATCTATTTCTCTTCTTTTTTATTGTTACTTGGTGGTGGTCAACACCAAACCCTTTCTACTATCATGATCCTGACCAAGGTAGTGGTGAATAGGAAAGGGGAAATAGGTGACAGAATTCAGTTGATGTATTCTCGTCTAATCAAACAAACCTGACTAAGGGGAGGTTGACTGGGACTATTGGTAACGGTTAGTTGACATGGCATGGTGGCTGACCAAGCTCCCTAGTGAAATTTGACCTTCACCTTCACAAGAGGGCTGGAAGAACCTAAGTTACGGTCCTGCATGCAAATCACTAATTATAGTTATGTATTTAGGGTAATCAAATCGACGAACCTTGGGGATCACAATTCCCAAGTTATTCCCAAAATTGAGGGTTTCCTAGCATTATAGTTAGTATTTGCTTTAGTTTGTTTTTATTAAATCACAATTCCCCTAGTATTTAGAGATTTTAGTCACAAATACTAGGAATGATTAGTAGTGAAGTCTTTGTAGTCAAGCCTGTATCCCTTCTGGTTTCGACCATAACCTCTATTAGGTTAATTATTGATAGCGACCTCTTTTTTATTGGAGCGTAAACATCATCAAAAAATTATGGCACCGTTGTCGGGGAATACGACTAGGTTTTGATTTGATTTTACTATTAGTTAGTTCTAGTGTTAATTTCTAAAGTCTCTTGCACTTTACTTCTATTTTTGTTTTTGCTGTTTGATTTTATTTGCAAGGTATACTAGATTGTCTACCCAACACGAGGAGCCATAGAAATCCCTTAGCTCCACTAAATTTGGAGATCCATCAACTACCAAGAAGAATGGCTCAAGTGAATAAGAATATTGAGGTTGTGGAGGATATGCACATGAATGAGGATATAGATAGAGAGGAGAATCCACCACAAAGGAGTAACAGGCCACAACTCAGGTATTTCAGTAAAGCTTATGGGTGGAATCAATATCGATTGAACCCTATGGCTATGGATGTTACTGGCACTATAGTACTGCCTCCTTTGGCGGCAGATACTAAGCTCACGGTGTCTAGTGGATAACTCTAAAGGTGTCAAATGGATTGCTCCAAATTTTCAAAAATAGAGGATTATTCACAAGGCTACCTTCGAAGGATCCCCATCGTTATCTTCAAAATGTGGTGTTTGTTTGCAAAAGTGCCATTGGGACACAAAACCTTTCTCTTGATGCTATAGGTTTGAGAGTGTTTCCACTATTATTGACGTGCAATGCAGTTGTATTGTTGTCCTAGATTTCTCCTGGTACTACCACAAGTTGGGCTAAACTTGAGAGAGTATTCTTTGAAATATATTTCCCAAGGTCCAAGAAGTTGAAGCTCAAGGACCAAATCAACAACTTTGAGCAATTGTCAGGTGATTATATCAGCACAACATGGGAGAGATTTACTAAATGCTTGAGGATGGTCCGTGATCACAAGATTGTTGATGATGCCTTGGATGAAATTTCCTATCGGGCACTTGATGAAAATAGTCAAGCTTGCGTTGATAAAATCTTAAGAGGCATGTTTCTAGACAAACCTTTTGCATTGATAGCCATAAGAATGGAGGAAGTGGTCAAAAAAAATAGAGCATGGGGGCAACAAGGGTGAGGTGTTATGAAATCTTAATGTGCGGTTAATAGAAATAATGAGCAAGCAAAGGTAAACGAAGAGATCATGGAGCAACTTGCTCCACTTCGCACAAGCATGGACTTAGTCTTGAAGCCAAATAAATTAAGTGTCTATGCGGTCACTCACCAACCTCCGAAGGCTCCTGCCTATGATGACCCATTCTTTGATGAGGAAGGATATTTTATAAGCAACCAAGCGGCAGGTTTTCGGAAAAACCCCCAAGGGTCCAATTTGAACTATTGGAGGTAAGGTTTGGGGAATCAAGGTCGAAACTTCAACCATGATGAGATGTATAGAGACAATCAGGGTGGATACTATGAGAGAGAGAGAGTGCCAGACATAGAATGGGGGATAAGAGAGGTCTACAAGAATAGTCCTTATGTGCTACCACATAATCATAATGCTGGATCATCAAGGATCGAAGATATGTTGAAAAAATTATTGAAGCAAGCAGACCATCAAGATGAGACTTTGAAGGGAATGAATGCCGATATCTCATGTGTTATTCGAAAGATCGAGTCTCACTCGGTGGCAATCAAGCAACTTGAGCAACAATTTGGATAAGTTTCTTCACAATTGAACTAAAGCCAGAAGGGCACCCTACCTAGCAACATGGTTCAAAATCCTAAAAATGAAGGCATTGTATGGCGATAATGACTAGGAGTACCTAAAGTATGGTAGATCCCCTTATGCCAGTGATTGCAGATGAAGTTGATGAGAAAGGTCTTGGTGGTGAAGTAGTAGTTGAGGGAGAAGATCCAAAGGTAGTTCTGATGCAACAAAAAGAGGTAAGGGAGCATAAGAAATTACAATCAATTCCCAAACGTCGTCCTCCTTTCACTTAGAGGCTGAAGAGAAAGGAAGAGGAGGGTAAATTCAAACACTTTCTCTTGATGTTGAAGCAACACTCCATCAACATCCCCCTTCTAGAAGCTTTTGAGAAAATTCCTAGGTATGCTCAATATACGATGGACTTAGTCACCAAGAAATGCACTTTGAGCTAAGAGTTCTCGCAAGAACTCTAACAATGTAGTGTGATTATGACTAAATGCCTTGCTCAAAGTGAGTGGATCCTGGTGCATTCACCATTCCTTGTACCATTAGTGATGTGGAGTATGCAAGAACATTATATGACTTAGGAGCTAGCATTAATTTAATGTCCTTTTCTGTATTTAAAAAGCTTGGCCTTGGTACTCCTACCCCGACAAAAATGAGGTTGCTTATGGTAGATTCAATCATTAAAAAGCCAGAGGGAATCCTTTTGGATGTTCTTGTTAAAGTGGATAAATTCATCTTCCCATCGAATTTTGTGATCCTTGACTGTGAAGTTGATTTTGAGGTGCCCATCATTTTAGGGAGACCATTTCTGGCCACTAGGAGAGCCGTAGTGGATATAGATTCAGGTTAACTGTAGTTCAGGGTTAATAATGCAAAAGTTGTGTTCGATATTTCCCAATCCATGAAACACCTAGATGATTGCAGGAGTGAGGTGTGGACCCTTGGTGACAGTTAATGAAGAAAGATGGCAAAGTCGAGCTACGGCGTTAAATAAGGCGCTTCCTGGGAAGCAACCCAAGCATTTTGATAATTGTTTGTTTGTTTGAAACTTAGGTACTATAGTAGTTTTCTATTTTAAATTAGAAGACAATTATGCAATTGTAATATTTTTGAGGATTGTTGTGCTTTAAGACTTGGTTTGCAGGTCAAAATTGGAAGAATTAAAGATCTAAAAAATAGGACTTGGTGCAGCTTCTACGAATAGGCCTGTGAATCTTAGTCTAGACCACAACTCGTAGTCTTGCTTCATAGAGGGAAACAGAGAGTATTAGAAGTTAGCATATACTATACAAGCCAACCATACAAGTTGTACGGTTCCCTACAAGTCGTAAGTGGGGATAGCAGTGCTATGGTACGATTCCTAATTTTTACCAAGTGTTGAGGCTAATATGTAACAAGGACCTATGAGTTGTAGGATGTCCTATGACACATAGTTTGGGCCTCATAGCCCCGATCGGAATCTATTTAAAAGTCGACCTGATTTGCTTATATAAGGGCTCAAAATCATTTTTGACCCCAAATTTCCAATTGCTTAACCCTAAGACGACGGAAACCACAATTTTCATTCCATAGCTCTTTCTCCGACCAAAATCCTAGCTAACCACATCATCTACCGATGACGATTCTGGCGAGGGTATCAATTTTTAGGGTTTCGACGTGAATTTCATTCCTGTTTGCTTTGGTTCACTTCTCAATCCGATTGATAAGCTCTTTGATTTAATTTCTCAATCATTGGTGATGCGCATTGTTCCCTATAAAAGTATAAGTCTAGTTTGATTATGTTTAAGCATGCCATACATTGATTATTACACTAGACTTGTAACCTAGGGTTTTTTCAGTCTTTTAAAGAGTTGAGTTGTGGATTGAACCTTGTTTAAATTGTTGAGTAGGTGATTGTGAGTATGAAATTTGTGATTTTTTGTATGTGATGTGTAATTATTTCTCACTTGTGGTCTGAATGGTTGTCAGAATTGAATTTTAGGTAGTATGGGTGCGATGCCTATCTTGACCATTCAGGATTGGATTGAATTGCTATGTGTGGAAATCGCAACCCTTGGAGTATTTTGTAGTTGTCAAGTGTTAATTTGCAAAGTATTTTGTGTTCGAGATGCTTGACGAAGTGTGGGATTTGTTTCGACTCTTAGGGATAATGGTCATTTTAAATTTACGATGCTAGTCTCGAATTGATTATGTGCCATTTAACTTTGTCTTGCTCTGATGTGCCTGATTGAATTGAACTCTGTGGGTGATTTGTACTTAGTGTGGGAAAGTGCGGATACTGCAGGTGATATCTGTGCTCAGCTACGAGGCACTCCTATGACTCATAAGTTCCTATACGAGTTGTATTGGCCCCTCGTAGCAAGCATCAGACACCTTTAGTTTCTTCATGTTTCCCATACGAGACCCACATACAAATCATAGTGCCTGTTACGATTCGTAGTGAGGGTCTCGTAAACTTTGCTAAGTTTTGAAAATGTTTCTAGGAATAGGTACGAGACCAATACTACGATTTGTAGGACATCCTACAAGTCATAATTTTGTCTAGTTCTAGGATCAGATAGCATTTTTGAAGGCACATTGGTTCTACGAGAGTAGTTTACGACTTGTAGGTCACACTATGAGTCGTAACTGCACTCGTACCTGCAAACTGCCAGTTGCATCAATGCATAGTTACTTTTTAGTTGTTTTTGTTTCTTATTCGTTGCTTTGTATTTCAGTGGATCAAACATCTTGGACTTACATGTTGCTTTGTGGGTTGTTTGCAGATAAAATGCCTCCAAAAGAGAAACGGGCAATTCAAGCTGTCCAAAGGAGGTTGCCGAATGAATCCTCCTTTGTTTCTTATTCTTTGCTTTGTATTTCAGTGGATCAAACATCTTGGACTTACATGTTGCTTTGTGGGTTGTTTGCATATAAAATGCCTCCAAAAGAGAAACGGGCAATTCAAGTTGTCCAAAGGAGGTTGCCAAATGAGAGCTCTGTGGAAGTCCACAGAGTAAGGTTAGACCCGGAGGCTAATAGACCTTAGACTCGGGCACTTGCAGCCCAAATTCCCATGGAAGTGAGTAGTTCCTCCCATTTTGAAAAGAAGGAAAAATAGGGCAACTGGGATAGGTTAGATAGCATCTTGCCACAGATAACCCCCTCACGTTCAGGTTCAAAGTAAGAGTCAGAGAGCACTTCTCAGTAGGAGGAGGTCTAGTCCCAACCTCTATCAAACCGCACATGGTGCATCCCAGGGATAAAGGAAATATATGACCAAGGGTTATACCTTAAGGGTCAAGGCAAGCCGGTTCGCCAATTTCATGAGGAGTCCCAGCAATTCCTTAGGCATACATAGAGTTCCCGAGTTGGATGTTGGGTTAGATGAGCACGAACTACGGTAGACCACACAACAGTAGGGCAAATATGCCTCTTACATAGTCCGTGAGTTATATCCGGCATATCTTGCTACACTCCGCCAGGGGTTGCAAAAGAACAAAAGACCAATTAAAAAGTCGAGGCTACGGGTAGTGATAGTTCAGGGGAGAAAAGTTGATATTTTGGTGCAGTTTGGGCGTACTTATATAGTTCCTCAACTACTGTGGAGTACAATAGTTGTATTGGGAAGATGAGGACAATAGTGACGGGGAAGGACATCAGGTCCAGGACAGAGTTGCTATGATAGATAGCCAGTCAAATCTACGAAGAGGGTGTAGAGACGATGTGGGTTACAAACCACGCGGTTTCTATAGTTAAAGAACACCTCTCCTTTTGGGCCAAGTTTTGGTGGTCTATTATCCGTTGGCATATTAGGCCAACTTTCACGGATAATTTGATTACACTTGAGACAGCCATATTGTTGGCCAGCATCCTAGCTAGTTATGTTATAGTTTGGTCCCGGATCATTTCAGAGCATATTCACGAGGCTGCAGCTCGGACGAGCACCTCACTGCCATTTACAGTTCTACATTATTGACTATGCAATGCAGCAGGTCTTCCTATTGACCCTCACTTGGACCCTCATGTAGAGGCCACACGTAATATGGATCGCCGGTTAGTAAAAGCTGATGAGGACTCGATGGCCTTACCATGAGCAGTTCCTCCAGCTATCCCAGAGCCATTCCCGGTAGAGCCTTAGATTCAAGGTTTAACTCTAGCTACTACCAGCACTACTCTATGTACTACACAGCCCACACCTATGATTGAGATCGAGTCTACACCATCCTCTAGCACTCTATCACCATCAACAGCTTCTTTACAGGTTGATTCTCTTTTCTATACAGTTGCATTTTAGGCTTTATTATGTCGGGTGACTGTAGTAGAGGGCAGGCTATGTAAGCTATCAGTGCGGGTCAGGGCATTAATTGATCAGACTGTCCGGGACTCCTAGGAGAGGATGAAGGCATATGTTCGAAATTTGGTTGATGAGAGAATCTGAGAAGTGGATGCCCGGGTCGATGCATGGGAGGCAAGGGTTCAAATGAGGCTTAAGGGAGCTGGGCCTGTTGACGTGAGTGCGGTTACTAAGGAGTTGGCCATGTTCAAGTCCAACATATTACAGATGTTTTTAGCCCTTTTTCTAGCCCCAGAGGTAGCACCGGTTAGTGATAAGGCATTTGATTGGCTCACTATCGTTCAGACACCCATGGGAAGAGGCCCCTTGAGCATATTGATATAGAGTGGACCTCGAATGGGCCAAGACATAAAAACAGGAGCACATACCCGAGGAGTTGGTGTAGGAGTCGTTATTGTTGGTGGCTATTTGGAGAGACCAAGCATAGCACACCCCACAGGGAGAGGGAACCTTAGGATTAGCTATAGTATAGGCAAAATAGGAGGAGAGACATCCCTAAGATCCCACAGACCAGTTAGAAACCGGTGCTTGACGCACCATGACGTTTGACTTTCTTTGACACCAATACTCATTTTGTCATGATTTTTCAGACTTTGTTTTATTTTCAAACAATCTTTCTATTATGTTGATTTTGGTTGTGTTTAAATATGATTATGTTAGATGTTCTTTTTACATCTACTTTGGATGTTTATTTTTGGTTTTTAATGGATATGTATATATTTCTATGTTATCGTGTTTTGTTTTTTGTTTTTGTTTCTACTTTGAGGATAAAGTATCATATTTTAGTTGGGGTATGGAAGTTATGGATTAAGGTGAAGTCTGAGTAGCCTCAAGTCCATAACTCCCCCTATTTTTGATCCCAAGGTTTTCTTCTTTTGTTTCTTTTTCCTTGTTGATGTTTAATTTCTGTTGAACCGGCACGTTTAGGTAGTATAGATAATTTGTAAATGCATAGTACTGTTATATGTTGGTATATATATGATTCTTAACTATTCTTTAAACTTTTAATGAAAAATTGGGTACCCTCAAAATTTTTGAGGTTGTGATTATTGATGCATTCATACGTTTTTGAGTATATGGCAACGTTTGTTCTGATATTGTTAAGGTAATCTGAGACTAAAAGCATGACCTCTTAGTCTATACTTGATTGTGGATGCAAATTCCATGTGTGTAGTGAGATTATTTTGTTGTATTCATGCATCCCGTGTAGACTCAGAACTTGCCTTGTTACTCTAAGATAAGTATAGGTGATGTAGTGGAGATGGAAATGATCTTAGGCCCTTGTTCTTTGAGTGAAACAACTTTTAGCCTAAATGACCCACCAAATAAGTGAATGAATCCCTTGTCCCAAATTTTTGAGCTTCTTATGCACGCATTCTTTCTTGACACTTTGTTGACTTAACTTTGTTTAATGAAACACCTTGATATTGGCCCTGGTCTATCCTTGAACATATGAACCTTGATTGAGGCCAAAGGCCTAAGTTGAGGGCGGCTACAGTTCGTGGTCCTGGTTTGAGGCATAGATATTGTAATCTTCATTTGAGTCTAAAAGCCTATGTTAGGGGTAGCCCTTTTTGTGGTCAAGTAATGATAATAAGGTGATGATAATAAGGTGGTTAGTTGGGAAATCAAGAAAGAAATAAAAAAGCATGAACTAAGTGAAGAAAAAGAAGAAAAGTGCATTAAATTTAGAAAAAAAGTTCAAAAATGAGTTTGAAATCAAGGCACAGCTGAAAAAGAGAAAGAAAGCACTCGAGAAAAGTTCAAAACAGGAGAATAAGGGTGGATTGATTTAAATAGGTTGGATTGTGAAAGCAAAAAGTGTTGGTAAATATGGTTCAAGATAGCATTAGTAACTATTTGCCAAAAATACCATACCAAAGCATCCTGAACCTATGTTACAAGCCTATAAGTCCTAAAGTAATCAAATTCCACTTTATCACCAACACAGAAGATGAGCAAATAAGTAAGCATATGGTGTTACTCAATATGCTTGAATTTCAATTATGAGAGTAAGCATACTTCCTCAGTCTCCGAAATCTAAATGTTTTTGAGTGAATGTGAGGGACTTCTTTTCTAGTGAGGGCATTTACACTACTTGATTAGCATATGGCTATACTAGCAACTATGAATGTGTGATGCTCCTTAGCTTGTCATAGTTGGATTGCCAGTTATCTCATTATGTTCTTGTTTGCTTAATAACTTTGCAATCTTGTTTTGAAAATAGTGGTTGGATATCTGAATCAGAGGAGTTGATATATATTCCATGAGTTTAGTTGCTATGTATTTCTCTTTGTCTCTACAGATTGAGTTGTTGCTTGAGGAAAAGCAACAATTCTAAGTTGAGGGTGTAGATGTGTTGTCAAAATAGAACACATTTGGTGCATGAAACAAGGGATTTTGTGAGTTCTTAAAGTGACTTTGTAGTGTTTTGATTTGTTTTTGAGTTAATCTTGAAGAAAAGTTAGTTTGGCATGATTCTGAAGTAAACTTGTAGATTTTGCTAAAGCATATGTCATATGAGCCAACCTACGACTCGTAGCTCACTCTATGTGTCATAGGTCGTGTTGTAGCAAGAATGAGAGACCAAAAATTAGAAATCCGCCAAGTGAAGGTCAGTTCTACGAGCCCAGCCTATGAGTCGTAAGATACACTACAAATCGTATAGATGGACTCATAGAAAGAATCAGACAGACAAAATGTTGGACTATAAACTAAAGACTAAGCCTACGAGACAAACATACGAGTTATAGACCAAGCAATGACTCGTACCTATGGGTCATACCAGTTCAGTCCAAGATGTAAAAAACCTGATACGAGACCCCAAGTACAACTTGTAAGTCATCCTACAATTCGTAACTGCGAGATTTATCATCTACCAACTATCTTTTATATGTAAATTTTAGGGTTATTTTTTAAATTCTATATATGGCTTAGGTTAACTTTTTTAGAGGAGTTTGACTAGTAGACATTTTACCAATACATTTTTAAGCTTTTCTTAGGTTTTTAGAGTAGTTTATTGTTCTCTCTCGGAAAACCCATTATTAGGGACTGCAGTGCCTTGTACACGTTGTTGATCAATCAATCTTGTGGGTTTGTAACTTGTGGTGCCTATCTCCTTCATTGTTCTTGGTGAAACTCTCAACTATGTTTTTGTATGCATTTTTATATTTTTCGCTTTAACCATGAGTAGCTAAGCACCCAAAACTTGGGGTTGTGGGAACCATGGGTAGTTGACTTGAAATAACCTAGTTTTCTTGCATTTCTATGATTGGGGTTTTGCAGGTATTATCTATTTCCCTGAAATTTCATTCTAGTTTAGTGGTGGCCAACACCAAACCCTTCTTACGATCTTGATCCCGACCAAGGTAGTGACAAATAGGAAAAGGGAAGTAGATGATAGAATTCGATCGATGAGTTCTCGTCTAATCAAACAAACCTAACCACGGGGAGGTTGACTGGGACTATTGGTAATGGTTAGTTGGAAAACCATGTTGGTCGACCAAGCGCCATTATGAAAATCGACCTTCACCATCACAAAAGGGTTGGAAGAACCTAAGTTACTATCTTGCATGCGAATCACCAATTATAGTTATGTATGTAGGGTAATCAAGTTGACGAACCATGGGGAACACAATACCCAAGTTATTCCCAAAATAGAGGGTTGAGTTAGTGCTTGTTTTATTTTGTTTTTTTCTAATCTCGAACCCCCCCACCATTTAGAGATTGTAGTCCTAAATACTAGAAATGATTAGTAGTGAAGTCTTGTAGTCAAGCCCTGTATTCCCTGTGGATTTTATTGTAAATTTGGTTAGGTTAATTATTAATAGCGACCGCTTTGTTATTGGAGCGTGAACATCATCACTTGGCTTGATGTAGGGAACCTACGATGATCTTAAATACATGAATAACTTGACCTAGATTTGAATGATAGACTGAAGCTTCAATAAACTTCTCAAGACCTGAAATGCGCTTGGAACACTAGAATTTGGATGAAACATTAGTCTAAGTGTTTGAGAAAGTATACGGGGAACGTCTTGAATGATATGAAGATGAAATATGTCTAAGTATAGGTATTTTCACATATGTTAAGACTTAGGCCAAAGACTTTAAAGTCTTGGACTGAGATTAAATAAAATTGACCAAAAAAATACATTGGCACATCACGCCAGTGACGCAAAAATGCTTCTAGAATTTGCCACTTTGAAAATTTGGATTTTGCTATGGTTGCTCTAAAATTTGAGTTAGACACATTTCCCACTCAATTTTGTCCGCTGAACAAGAATATTAAGTTGGATTTTTGAAATAATGCACAAATTTTGAGATATATGAAAATTATGTTTTCGGGTACTTCTGAGGCACATTTTCGTAAACTTTTTAGGGTTGTTTCACTATTGTTATAGGAAAACTCAATCAATGGATGATGATCATCCAAACTACCCTTAAGATCCAATTCACAAGCCCTAAGCATATCCTCAAGTGTTTGGATAGTTCTTTTGGCTTGGTCATCCGTTAAGGGTGAAAGGTCATACTAAGCGTAACTCTTGTACCAAGACCCCTTTGAAAGTACCTCCAAAAGTGTGAAGTAAATTAAGCACCATGATCCCATATGATGGACAAACAAACTTCATACAATCTTACCAAGTCATAAATGTATAACCTAGCATAATCTTCAACCCCATATGTGGTCTTATTCAGTATAAAGTGAGCCGATTTTGTCATCCTATCAACCCCAACCCAAATGGAATCATAGTACTTTCTAGTTTGGGTAACCCAACAAAAAAATCCATATTAATCACCTCCCATTTGCATGTAGGAATCTCTATGTCTTGGTTTAGTCCACCTGCCTTTGATGTTCTTTTTTGACTTGTTGACAACTATGAGAACCGAAAACAAACATGGTAATGTCCCTCTTCATGCCTCCCCACTAATACACATCCCTCAAATCTCTGTATATTTTGGTAGAATTGAGGTGGATAGAATAAGAAGAATTATGGGACTCATCAAGGATTTTCTCCCTCAAACCATCAATACAAGGCACACACAACCTGCCATGGTAGCTAAGGGAACCATTTCCCCTTTGGGGGAAAACCTCCATCTTGCCCTCTTTCACCAAGGCCTTCAATTCTAACAAAGAGGACATAGAACCATCAATAACAACAATACCACCATTACCATCCTCTTCAAACCTAACCCCCAATCTAGCCAACTGATGGACCTCCCTAGCACCTCCTTATCAGTACTATCAACATAAGCTAAAATACCCATAGATATCCTACTTAAGGCATCCGTCGCCACATTAGCCTTGCAGGGATGATAATGCACACTTATATCATAGCCCTTTAGAAGTTCTAACCACCTTCTTTGCCTCAAGTTGAGATATTTTTGAGTGAAGACATATTGGAGACTCTTGTGATCGGTGGAAACATCAACATGCTTCCCATACAAATAATGATGCTAAATTTTCAACGCAAACACCACGATGGCTAGTTCAAGATCAAGAGTAGGATAATTCTTTTCATGTACTTTGAGTTGTCTAGAAGCATAAGCTATCACCTTACCATTTTGCATTAGAACACAACCAAAACCAACTCTAGAGACATCACAATACACAAAACCCCTCTAGCACATCTGGAAGTGACAATATAGGAGCGGACACAAGCTTATCTTTCAAGGTTTGAAAGCTCCTTTCACACTCATCGGTCCATGCAAACTTAGCCTTCTTTGAGTCAATTTTGTCATAAGAGAAGCAATAAAAGAGAACCATTTACAAATCTCCAGTAGTAATCCACTAAGCCCAAGAAGCTCCTAATATCTGATAGGGTCAATGGTCTAGGCGAATTTCTAATCACATCGCTCATCTTAGGATATTTCTTAATATCATCTTTGAAGCCACATGTCTTACGAAGGCAACCTCCCTCAACAAAAATTCAAACATCTAATACTTAGCATATAGCTTCTCTTCTCTCAATCTTTGCAACACCAACACTCAAATGAGCCTTATGCTCTTTCTTGCCAAAAGAATAGATAAAAATATGATCAATGAGTACCACAACAAATGAATTAAGCTAGGGTTTAAAGACCCTATTCATTAGATGCATGGAGATGGTCGGTGCATTAGTCAACCCAAAGGACATCACTACAAATTCATAATGCCCATACATAGTCCGGAAGGCTATCTTGGAAATGTCACACTCCCTCACCTTTAATTCATGATACCTAGACTGAGTATCTATCTTGGAGAGATGGATAGCTCTTTGCAATTGGTCAAGCAAATCATCAATTCTTAGAAGAGGATATCTATTCTTGATGGTGCCCCTATAGAGTTGTCGATAGTCAATACATATTCTAAGAGACCCATCTTTCTTCTTCACAAACAATACCAGTGCACCCCAAGAGGATTGATTAGGCCTAAAAAAACCTTTCTCCAACAAGTCCCTCGATTGTTCCTTCAACTCCTTTAACTCCATCAGAGCCATATGGCAGGGGAGAATAGAAATGGGTTCAGTATCGGAGAGGAGGTCTATACCAAAGTCTTTTCCCTTTTGGGAGAAACACCAGAAAGGTCATTTAGAAAAACATCAAGACACTCATTTCCAACTAGATAAGACTCTATGGGGAGGACTTTGGACTCCACATCCCTAACCTTAACAAGATGATAAAGACACCCCTTAGAGATCAACTTGCAGGTTTTAATGCAAGAGATAAACCTACTCTTGACCACCACATCATGACTCTCCCACTCAATGATGTGTCCATTTGGGAATTGGAACTTCACTCTACGGGTTCTACAATAAATAGAGTCATAGTATGGATGCAACCAATACATCCCAGGTATGACATCAAAATCAACCATATCCAACTCAAAAAGATTAGAAGGCAATATTTTATGCAAGAAGCAAATACAGCAATTTTGTATAGACCTTCCTAGAAACAATAGATACACCAATAGGAGTAGACACCCCGTATGACTCATGCAAAAATTCGAGCTCAACATGGAACTTTTTGGTAACAAAGGGGGTAACAAAATAAAGAGTGGATCCTGGATCAATTAATGAATAAACATCAAAGAAAAGATTTATAACATATCGATGATGACATCGAGCACTTCTTCAACCCTTTGCCTCTCACGCAAACCATAAAACTGATTGTGCCTTTGGGCACCATCTTGTCGGCCACCTCTCCCCAAAGGAACCACACTAGCACCTTATGGATGAACCTCCTTACCTTTGTTTTCAATTTCGAGGGCAATCCATCACCTTATGCCCAACTTCTCCTTAACCATAACAAGTATTAGTATCCCTAAAACATGGGTCATTATAACCCCTACAACATTTTAGACAGCTACCGTTAGGAACTACACCCCAACACCTTGGGCCCTTGAAAAATCATTGGCAACCCTCTTATTAGATGCACAAGAAGATCCTTGGCCTTGATGGGACCGGCCACCTTTTTGGAACTTAACATAAAAACAAGCCCTCTTGGCCTCATGATCACTCCTCTTCCTTAACTTTTCCTCTTCCATTTGTTCGGCATAGGTCATCAAACAAGACAAGTCCATGTGACTCATCAACATAGCGGACCGGCATTCCTCACTCACCAAGTCGGACACACCCATGTGAATTTGTTCATTCTAGACCTTGAGTCGGCAACCAAGTGTAGAGCATATTTTGAGAGTTGGTTGAACTTTAGGGCATATCCCTTACACTCATAGATCCTTATCTCAAATTCATAAATTCCACCTTTAGTTTCCCAAAGTTTAATAGGGAAGAACAAACTAAGGAAAGCCACCTTGAACTCCTCCCAAAGCACCACATAGTTGACTCCCTTCTCTTCCTTCCATTGATTGTACCATATTTTGCTACCCCATTGAGTTTGTAGGATATCAACTCTGCCTTATATTCCGACCTCACACCTATGATAGCTAAAATCTTGTAGAACTCATCAATTAACTCTTGAGGGTTCTCATCAACCTTAGACCCATAGAATTCTACGGGACTCTTCTCATGAAGTCTCTCACCAGTGATGCTGGTGTAGGAGCATCAGGGGCGTGGGCCTATTGATTGGCTTGATTACAAACAACTCGTGCAAGCAAGATGAGAGCACCCTGAAGCTCTCCATGAGCCGGTTGCTCCTTGAGTGTCCGGGCTCTTCATCCTCTTATGTTAGGCATGATCTAGCATAGAAAACAATAATTTTTAGTGTTGAAACCTTACATTAAATGTGTACCACAAAAAAGTTGAAGAGGGGAAATATTTCCTAGAACGTCTCATAGCCTTTTGCTCATAGTTGCGGTGCACAACACAACCATGGAAAATACTCTAATTGATGTGGTGTGTTGGACTTCAAGGATCTAACAACCTAATGCTCTGATAGTAAACTTTTCAGGACCCAAGCTTAGGGCCTAGATGTAATACGGCGCATGAGGAACCCAAAGTGACCCTAAGCAAGTCTCTTAACATACCATTACACATCATTAGACGCGGAAGCAACCAAATAACAAGAACAGATAGTAAATAAGGATCATTAGGGCTAAGAGTGCAACCTTCCTATCATAAACATCAAGAAACAAGAGATTCAAGGATCATAGCATAGATACATATCATGTCCAACAACACCTCTACTACGTAGATAAGAGCGGGGACCAAGAAAAGCAACTGGGCCCACCCCTATAATCAAAGTATGCAATAGATAAATTGTAGCAATATATAGTACAAGAACATAGACCAATATCCCTGGAACGGAGGACTCACCAACAAGCTTGGGAGAAATCGTACTATCCATGTAGAGGAGGATGCTCAATTGAGGCTCCGATTCCTACATGGTGACATCATGTAGGCATAGAGTATGTATTAGTATATTTGAATGCACTAAGTATGTAGGATGCAATGCAACAATTGATAAGAACCATAAACAAAAATGTATAACATAGGCAATAAATAAGCCTTATAGCAATATGGCATGTATGAATGATGTTAGATGTAAAATCATACTTATATAGAACATAATACTTGTGTAAGGAGTGACTTTTCTTAGTGCAGTCCAAGGCCTACCACCTCCTTGTAGAAGCGCATGAGGTACAAACCCCTTGATGAGGTTAATGAGGTACAAACCTCCTAACAAGGTTAATGGAATACAAATAGCCCAACGAGGTTATCAAGGTACAAACCCCTTGAAAAGGTTGCAAGGGCCTACCACCTCCCGAGTGAGGCGATCGAGATATAAACCCCTCAACAAGGTTACCCGGGACTAGAACCTCCCGAGTGAGACTTAGTCATCCCCAACATTATAGAGACAATATCATATACACACATTCCTCTCATCATCATATAGTCATCATATAAATATATTCCTTTCATCATCACATAGTCATTCAACTCATAAGACATGCATTGGACCTTCAATTCCTCAATAAATCATAACCGAACATTTTATCAAACACTTGGCGGGTGTGTACTGCTAGTGTAAAAGCATGTTATTCAAGAGAAAAATAATGTATGGAAATCCAATGTAAAACTGTCAATCAATACATGGTAAAACCCTCAAACAATATAGATCAAAATCCTTCATCAAATCTCACAATAGGTCTTAGATTTATAGCTAAAAACATGCTAAGATGATCACAATTTCATAAACCGTAACAAAGTGTGCAGTGAATTTCAATAATAAGTAAGACCCATGAGTTTCAAACTGCACTAACTATATCTTGAAGTCTCCTCTATTGTTCCGTGTAAATGTTTTGTGGTCCATTATCCATTGGTACATCAGCCCTATATTTACGTATAATGTGATCACATTAGCGAGAGAGAGGTACTATTGGCTAGCATCCTAGCATGATATGAGATTAACTGGGCTTGTGTTATGGCAGAGCAGATACATGAGTCATCTATCCGTACCCAGAATGCATTCTCGTTCCACATTTTGATACATAGGTTGTGAATTGCGGTGAGGGTGTTTGTCTCTCTCCACTCAGACCCTCATGTAGAGGCCATGCATACCATGGATCCTGGCATGATCAAAGTTGAAAAGAACCCAGTAGCCCTATAGAGAATAGCTCCTCCTTCCATCCCAGATCCATTCTCGGTTGAGCAACAGATTCAGGGGCCGATTCCAGCCACCACCAGTACTACTCTAGCTAGTATAAAGCCTTCCCCAGCTATTGAGATTGTGTTGCCGCCATCCTCCAGTACTCCCGAACAAGCATCATGTACTATGTAGGTTGATTCTCTTTTCTCTACTATTGTTTTTCAGGCACTGTTGTGCCAGGTAACTACAGCGGAGTTCAGGCTGCGGACTCTAGCTAGCCAGATAAAAATATAGGTCAGTCAAACTGTCTAGGCCTCAGAAGAGAAGGCAAAGGAATTTGCTCATGAAATGATAGATTAGAAAGTTAGAGTAATGGATGCAAGAGTAGACGCCTTAGAGAAAAGGATTCAAAAGAGGCTCGCAGATGCCTAGCCTGCTGACATGAGCGTAGTTACAAAGAAGTTGGACAAGTTCAAGGCCAACTTATTGCATATGTTAGCAGCCCCTGTTGCAGTCCCGGAGGTAGAACCGGTGGGTGATGAAGTTTTTGACTAGTCAACTAACCGTACCCATGCCCACAGAAAGAGGCCCCTCAAGACTGATAGCCTATATATGAGCCAGAAGAGGCCTAGAGCTAATGGCCCAATAGCACTAGAGGGGGAGCCGATACCAGAGGAGGTGTTCCAAGAGTCACTACTTATGATGGCCATATAGAGAGACCGGGCTCATCAGATGACATATGAAGAGGGTAGCTCACTTGCAGCTGCATCCCAAACTACTAAGGATGAGTCCATGGCCCAAGATCCTGCTGACCAGATAGGTTTCGGTGCTCAAAAACATGATGTTTGATTTTTTTGACCCCATTCTTTACTTTCTATTTATGGATACTTTGTTCTTTTTATTAGACAATATTTTCATTATGTTGGTTTTGGATATGTTTAAATGTTTTTTGTTGAATGTTGTTCTTACTTTTGTTTTGGATGCTTAGTTTTGAAATGTTTGTTTTTAATGCATATACATATTTTTAGTTATTTGGTTTTAATCTATGTATTTATTTTGAGGACAAAGTATTCTCTTTTGGTGGGGTGTGGGAAGTTATGGATTAAGGTGATGTCTGAGTAGCCTAGAGTCCATAACTTCCACTATTTTTTCCCAAGGTTTTCCTGCCGTGTTTCTTTTTTCTTATGGATATTTTCATTTTTGTTGAACCAGCATGTGTAGGTAGTGTAGATAATTTGTAGAAATATAGTAGTGATCATCTCTTGGAATATACAAATTTTGTAAATGCTTTTTGAATGGTTTGAAAATTCGGTACCCTCAAAATTTTTGAGATTGTTGGTTATTAATGCAATCATGCATATTGATTATCTGTTGATGTTTGTTCTGATAATGAAAAGGTAAGTTCAGGCTAGAAGCATGACCTACGAGTGTATACTTTATTGTGTGTGCAATGCCATATGTTTTGTGAGCTTATTTTGTCGCATTTCTGCATCATGTATGGACTTAGAACTTGCCTTATTACTTTAAGATTGGTTTGGTGATGTGGTTGATTTGGAAGGGATCTCAGGCAATTGTTCTCTAGTAATCCCACCTTTGCCTAAATGACCTACCAAATGAGTTAGTTAATCCCTTGTCTCAAATGTTTGAGCTTCTCATGCACTCATTCTTTATTGACACCTAGCTAGCTTAACCGTGTTTGATGAAATACCTTGATATTGACCCTGTCTATCCTTGAACATGTGAACTTTGATTGAGGCTAAAGCCTAAGTTGAGGGTGGCTACAAATGGTAGCCCTGGTTTGGGGAATAGATATTGTGTACTTCACCTCAAGCTAAATGTCTATGTTGAGGGTGGCCTTTATTATGGTAAAGTAATGAAAATGAGGTGGTTAGTTGTGAAAGAAAGAAAGAAATGAAAAGTCATGAGCCTGGTGAGAAAAAGAAAAGACAAGTGTCTTGGACTGAAGAGAGTAGCAAAAATGAGTTCAAAATTAAGGCATAGCTGAAAAGGAAAAAGAAAGCACTTGGAAAAATCTTGAAATAGGTAAATAAGGGTGGATTTATAGACAATGGTTGGGTTATGAAGGTAAAAATGTGGGTAAACGTGGTTCAAGGATAGCTTTTAGTCATTACTTGCCTAAAATTCCATACCAAAGGCTCATGAACCTATGTTTCAATCCATTAGGTCCTAAAGTGATCCAAATTCACTTTATCACTAGCCCGAAAGTTAAGTATAGAGGCAAGTCTATGGTGTTAGTCATTTTGGGTGAATTTCATTTGTGAGAGTGAGAATGCCTCCACAGTCCCTAAATTCTGAATGCTTTTTGAATGAGTACGAAAATTTTTTTTTCTGTGAGGGCATTTGCACTACTTAATAGGCATATGACTAGCCCAATGATTATGGATGGTTGAGACTCCTTCGCTTGTCATAGTTGGATTGACACATGCATCTTTGTGTTTTTTGTTTTGCTTAGTAGCTGCGAAATCTTGTTTTGAAAATGATAGTTAGGTACCTGAATTTGAGTATATGATGTATATGCCATTTGTACAACTACTATGTGTTACTCATTGTCTTCTTAGATTGAGTCATCGCTTGAGGATAAGCGACAATTCTATGTTGAGGCTGTTGATGTGTTGTATAAATACAACACAGTTGATGCCTTAAACAAGGTATTCTATGAGTTATTAATGCGACTCTTGACGATTTTTATGTGTTTTTGTGTTGATATTGCTGAAAAGGCAAGTTGGCATAATTTTGGGAGAAAATTACAGATTTTACTGAAGTGCAGGACATACGAGCCTTCCATGAGTCGTAGGGTGATCTTGTAGCAAGAAATAAAGAGTAAAAATTAGAAATCTGCTAAGTTGATTTTAGCCCTACGAGTCATAGGTCTCACTACAACTCTTATAGGTTGACTCATAGCAAGAAAGAGAGAGCCAAAATTTTGGACCAAAAATTTAAGGCCTATACTACAAGAGGACAATACGAGTCATAGCCCAAGCAACGACTCATACCAATGGGTCATAACAGTCAAGTCCAAAATGCAAAGTTTCTGATACGAGACCCCGATAATGACTCGTAAGTTACCCTATAAGCCGTATTTGCATGTATTGTTTATTTTCCTTCATTTTGATTTTTGTTTGGTGGTGGCCAACACCAAACCCTGCCTACTATCACGATTCTGACAAAGGTAGTGACGAATAGAAAAAGGGAAGTAAATGACAAGATTCGGTTGATATGTTCTCGTCTAATCAACCAAACCTTAACAAGGGGAGGTTGACTGGAACAATGGGTAACGGGCAATTGGCATGCGATGATTGCCGGCTATACGCCATTGTGAAATTTGACCTTTACCTTCACAAGAGGGCTGGAAGAATCTAAGTTACCATCCTGCATGCAGATTACCAATTATAGTTATGTTGTCTATGGTAATTGAGTCAACAAACCATGGGGAACACAATTCCCAAATTGTCCCCAAATTTGAGTGTTTCTTCGAACAACAGTATAGTAATTACTTTTAATTTTGTTCCTAAATCATAAACCCTCACCCCCCATTAAGAGATTGTAGTTATCAATGGTCGAAATGATTGATAGTGAATTCTTGTAGTCAAACCCTATATTCACTGTGGATTCGACCCTAACATTCGGTTAGGTTAATTGCTAACAACGACCTATTTCTTATTGGAGCGTGAACATCACCATCCAACCTTTCCTCTTATTTGGGGAGAACATTAGAATTCCAAGTAATAGCTCACATTTTGTTATATGTCGGTTGAGGTCATATCCCCGTATGTTTAAGTACTATGTCATTCATCCATCATGGACTTAAGACATATTGCTATTATATTGTTTCTTTCATACTTCCTCCTATATATATATATGTATATACACGTGCCCTTGTTATCTAACATTGATTAGCAGGTAAACATGTTTATGTGCATTGCATGCCCGCATACTTGGTACATTCAAATACACAAACATATCTTTTTTCCTACATGATCAAACAATGTAGGGACTGGAGGCTTACCTCATCCACCTATCATGGCTAAGTTCATTGTGGAAGTTGGCCTATGGTGAGTCCTTTGTTCCAAGGACAAGACTCACCTTCTGTCTTCCTATGCTATGTTATGACTTTCTTATGTTTTTTATTTTGAGGGTGAGCCAAGGACATGACTTGGCCCCTGCCCTATCTTAGACTTAGAGGCATTGTTGGGTAACATTTAAACTCTATGTACTAGCTTGTTATGATTGATACTTATGGAGACTATGGTTATATCTTATGTTATGTTGATGTTATGATATGGTGTTCAGATATGGAAAATCCTATGTCCCTACTCCCGTAGCATGGGTGTCATGACCCAAGCCTAGGGACTCGACGTAACATGGTGAATGGGGAACCCGAAGAAACCCCAAAAAAGCCTCTTACCATAGTAATTACTCATCCTTGGGCACGGAAGCAAAACATCAACAACAAAAGACATAAAGAAGGGAAACGAAACTAAGGGAAGTTTTGGATATTCATAAAATATTCAAGAGTCAAGATCATAGCATAATTACATCAATTGTTCCAACAACACCTCTAGCATTGATTGAGCGGAGGCCAAAACACTTTTTGGGCTCACCCTCATAGTATCAAACGTTCAATATAAAGAGATAACAAAAGCTAGAGTAGCATAGTTAGTGTCCCAGAACTTAAGGACTCACCAAATCTTATCTTCAAGAAGCTAAAACTAGCCACGTGGAGGATAATCGTGACGTACTCCAATTCCTACATGGAAAAATCATGTAGGTATAGAGTATGCATTAGTACGTTTGAATGTACTAACTATGTAGGATGCAATGCAAAAAGACATAAGCAAAGATAGACAAAATGCATAACTGCAAGAAATGGATGAGTATAATATCAATATGGTGTGCATGATCATTGCTTGAAGTAAAACATGTTTGTAAATCATATATCTTGTAGGGAACATAATACATGTGTTGGAGAAGACCATAATCATAGACCAAGTAATTATTACTCGGAATCCAAGGCATGTCACCCCCTTGGAAGGTGATGGAGGTACCTACCCTCAACATGGTAGTACAGGATTGTCACCCCCCGATGAGGTGGTCAAGTTACATACCCCTCGATGTGGTAGTAAAAGCATGTCATCCCCCGATGACGTGTTCAAGGTACATACCCCTAGACATGGTAGTACAAGCATCTCACCCCCCAACGAGGTGGTCAAGGTACATACCCTCTACGTGGTAGTACGAGAATGTCACCCCCTAACGAGGTGATTAAGGCATGTCACCCCCTTAGCAAGGTGATTGGGCTTGTCACCCCCCAACAAGGTATGGTCAACTTGCAACACTATAGATACATTCATGAATTAAATATATACATACAATTTCTTAATCATCATATAGTCACTTGATTTATAATCCATGCAATAGATTATCCATAGATCAAGAATCCTTGTCAAGACATTTTATCAAACACTGGGCGGTTGTGCAATGCTAGTTCTAAATCATGCAATTGAAGAGTGAAGTAATGTGAGAAAACTTAATGTAAATTAACCCATCAGCACATAGTAAAACCCTCGGGTAAGATACCTTGATAACAATCACCAAATTTCATAATAGATCATAGTTTCATAGCAAAAAGCATGCATAGTCACAATAGACAAAATGTCTCATAGTATAAGCTTAAACTAGGTAGACATGTGTTTCCAATCAACATTTCATAAAATCAGAACATCATTTGTAATCATAATTCATAGTAAGTAATACCCATTAGTATTAAAATTTGGAATCATGCAATTTTCATAAAAAGGAAGGTTAAGCCTCATGGGTAAAAGAATCCAATGGTTGAAACCCACATACATCAAATTTAGGGATTTCCTTGATGTAGATTTGAATTAGAACTTGAAGGTTGAATGAAGTTCTTGAGATCCGAAATTAAGCTTGAGACACTAGAATTTGGGTGAAATATTTGATTAAGTGTTAGAGAAGGTTTTAAGAGTGTCTTGAGTGATATAGAGTTGAAAAATGGCTAAGTACAAGTGCTTTCAAACATAAAGTGGCATAGGGAAAAGAACCCAATGCCTTAGGCTGAAACAAGAGAATTAGGAAGGTCAAACACACCTCCACAACGGGTCCGCATCGTGTAGGCATCATGGATGCCTTCTGTTTTTGAAATTTTTCTGAAAATGAAATTTCACTACGGGTCCTCTAAAATCAGCGCTATACACATTTCCCACTCAATTTTGCCCCTTGATAAAGAATATGAAGTCATACTTTCGATATCACGTATGAATTTTGAGATATATGAATATTATGATTATGGACATTTCCGAAGCACATTTTTGGGGCTTTTTGGGGTGCTTCAATATCTCCCCCTTGGGAACATTCATCCCCAAATGTCAAAGAAGTGTATATGAGAGAATTAAACATGAGGATTTTAGCCCAGCATATAATGCAACAAATTCATTAAAACATAATTCCAAGAACTTCAACATGAATGTCAAAATCACAATAAACTTGTCAACATGAACATGAATGCATGCAAATGACATAAGGACTGAAACTTAAGACTTGAAATCATATAGGGGACTTAAACAAGTACCTTTAGTTTGAGTAGAATAGAAGAGATATGGGTAACACTTTTGCATGTTTGCCTTGGATTCCCATGTGGCACTTTAAACTTGTTGGTTTCTCCAAAGAACGTTGACGGAAGCTACATCCTTGTTTCTCAACCTCTTCACTTGTCTATCAAAAATTTCAATAGAAACCCCCTCATAAGTCAAATCATCTTCTACCACAACCACAATATCCAAAAGCACTATAGCACTAATGTCACCTACACACTTTCTCAACATTGACACATGGAAGACGAGATGAACCATATTCATATCAATGCGAAACTCCAACTCATAGGCCACCTTACCAATCCTCCTCAACACCATATGGGGACCAACAAACCTTGGGCTCAATTTACCCTTCTTGACTAATCGGACTACACCCTTCATGGGTGAGACTTTCAAGTAAACCCAATCACAAACCGTAAATTCAAGATCTCTCCTTCTCACATCGGAATATGACTTTTATCTACTTTGGGATATTTTTAGACTATCCCTTATCAACATGACCTTCTCCAAGGCTTCCATGACTAAATCCGAACCTAGCAAAGCCATTTACCCCACATCAACCCACCTAGCCGAGAATATACAATGCAACCATAACGAGCTTCAAAAGGAGCCATACCGATGCTTGAGTGGTAGCTATTGTTGTAACTAAATTCAACGAGTGGAAGATGTTCATCCCAACTACTCGTAATCTCAAAAACACAAGCTCTAAGCATATCCTCAAGGGTTTGGATAGTTCTCTCGGCTTGGCCATCCGTTTGAGGGTGAAAGTCATGCTAAGCTTAACCTTGGTACCAAGGCCTCTTTGGAAAGACCTCCAAAAATGAGAAGTGAATTAAGAACCATGATCCAAAATGATAGACAAAGGTATACCATGCAGCCTAGCCAACTCATTAAGGAACAATTTGGCATAATCTTCGGTAGTATATGTAGTTTGGACCACTAGGAAATGAGCCAACTTTGTCATTATATCAATCACAACTCAAATAGAATCAAAATGATTCTTAGTCTTGGGCAACCCAACTTGAAAAAGTTGTTTGTCCTCAAGCGATAAGCTCAATCTAAATAGATAATCAGTAACATAGAGACCTCAACTCAATTCAAGCTTGGAGGATCGTATGCAGGTATTCATGATCACCATTATTTAGGATCATATCTCTGCTATGGATACCTATATTAATGCCTTCATGGACGGGGTACAACGGAGCTTCAGAGAGGCCCGGCTATCTGACTTGATGGCACTACAGATGGAGATCAAGCAACTCTGGGCTGATATAAATACAACATTGACAACACCAGTTGCACTAGCAACAACTACGCCTCTATTGCCAGTGGTTGACCTTTTTGCTCCTGAGGAGCCTATCCAGTCTTCTTACGGGAAAAGACCCCACATAAAGGATATGATCCAGATGATATATGCTTACATGTAGGGATTACAGAGTAGGATGAGCTCACTCTTGTCTTGAGGAGGTCGGACAAAGAGGAGAGATGACTGGCTCGATAGTGTGAGAGCATGAGGGATGTTGTCCCCTCCAAATAGAGTAATACTTCTGAGGAGATTACCGTATAAGAGGAGGGTGGTGGTCAGACTCAGCCACATACTGGATCTTAGGCACCCAGGTACGATTTTTTGCCCCCTTTATGCTTTATTTTACTTTGATTATGTGCATTAGGGATAATGCACATCTTTTTTTTATGTGGTGTAGATAGTTATAGGCCTCAGTGATGCTTGAGTACCTTAGGTCCATAACTACCCAATTTTTATCTCGAGATTTTCTTTCCTGTGTTGGTTTTCCCCATGGATATTCACTTTCAATTGAACAAGCATGTTTAGGATGTTTAGGTAGTATGTGTAGCATATAGTACTAATACTTGTGAGACGTGGTTTGTTTTGATAACAACAAGAACAACATGCCTATTGAAATCCCACAAGTAGGGTCTGGGGAGGGTAGAACGTACGCAGACCTTACCACTACCTCATAGAAGTAGAGAGGCTATTTCCTAGGAATGTTTGTCTGATAAGTGAGTATAAACTGAAACAAAAAGAATGATCTAAGAGTCTTTTGTTAATAACGTATGCAATGACATGTTAGTTTGAGCTTGATTTGCTAGATTCATGTGTTCTGTGGTAATTCAGAACTTCCCCTATAACTCTAAGTCAGACTATAGATTAACTACATTAGGAAAGGAACTTAGGTCTTTGTTTTTAATAGTCCAGTTAGCCTAAATGACCAAAAAAAATTGCAGCATATCCCTTGTTCCTAATGTGTGAGCCTAACAGGTACCTATTCTACGAAAACACCTGATAAACCTACCCTAGTTAGTTGTAAGATCCCAAAATTAGCTCTGGTCCTTCCTTGAAAATTGTGTACCTTGACTGAGGCAAAATGCCTAAGTTTGAGGGTGGCTACAAAAAGTAGCCTTGGTTTGGCGGATGGATATTGTGCACCAAAACTCAAGGTAAAAGCCTAAGTTTGTCATGCCCAAAGTCCCGTTAAGGCGAACTGGCACCCGTTGCCAATAAGGCCTAGGAGAACCAACATGTATCCATGCGTTTTCTATACATATTATAAGGGATTTCCTCATTCAACATGCCTTTAACAAAGTAAGCAGTAATAACAAGATAAAAGGAAATACATATGGCTAAGCCATTGGGGCCACAGTGTTCAAAGTATGAGACATGACCACACTTTAATTTTCATAGTATACAAAGGCTCTAGATAAGGAAAAGTATTTGATAAGGGTCGGAACAGGCCCCACCTCGACTAACTATATAATACAAAAATGTGAGCTCTAGACACACAAGCTCTGAAGCAACCTGGAGCTTGGTAACAACAACTAGATATCCTGTGCTTCTATTGGGGAGTGTTACTAGCACCTATACCTACAGTATGAAATGCAGGTCCCCCATACTGGACGTCAGTACGAGATAATGTACTTAATATGTAAGGCAGGAAATACTATATATGAAGTAACAACTCTAATGAAACTACGCATTGGTGTAGGATGAGACACCACCTTTAGTTACACTATGGGATCATGTACCTTATGTTCTTTTTATTACTTTACCTCTACTGCATAATCTGTGCACAACATGTAATACAAATGACCAGGTGATTAGTGGTAAATCTGTATCGAGATCAGCCCTGGCTAGGCTTTTCCTATCACCCCTTGTGCTACCCCCCATGATAGGATCAACCCTTCCTACGTGATTCTTCTATCCCTTGGGTTACCACCCATTAATAAGCACTATACATTATCTTTCTATTATTTTTGAGATGACTCTTTTGGTGGTCATAATATTGGAGTTGTTGGACTGTCGATATAGCATCTGACATATAAATAATCATACACAACAATACGATAATGAAAAGAGTACATTACACAACTGATGAAATGCATATGAGATGAAACAACTCATGAACTTTATTTAGCAATAAGAACCCATGTAACTTGGTATCCAAGTATGTATGATGATTTGAAGGTGACTATGTATGCGAGCATATGAACATGTGAAATAGTAGAGAGATAGTGAATAATTGCACCGGAGTTTATAAGTGCCTTTATTTGCAAAGGAGGGATCTATGTTTCATGCCAAATAATATGAAATCAAGTAGCCTTACATAGCTCGATATATGACCTCGTTATTACCTCAGAGTAACCTATTTTTCTCTCAAATATTTATCTATAATAGAGTAGGCAATAACACTAGTATTAGCAGCTAAGAAACACTTCTTGGCAGTCCAATTTAATGTAAAACTAAAGTTTGGGTAGTAACTCGTAAGCATCGACCCAATGACATTATTTTATCCCTTTCACCCCTAAGCGTATATGTCTATTACCCATTCCATATACATGGTATATACAACCTAGTTTAGGTTCGTAACATGATAGAAATGGTCCACAATTTACAGAACACACCAACTTCACAGGACGTGCAATCAGGTATTACAACCTTACTCCATTTCCCTATATCTTGATGTCAACAATTCAAAACTATCCGGACTTTAACTAAATCATCCTTAACACATATATACATAAAAATAGCCTTAAAAATAGTTTCAGATTAGCACTAAAGTAATCATGAAGGATGTGAGGCAATAGCCTTCCATCTATCGGCCCACAAGTCTAAATCAAAATCACACTTAAGATTGCAAAATAAAACTCATTGTTAAGTGAAGCAAAATTAGGCAGAAACCTTAGGTTAAAATCTATAACTTAAACCATGTTAGGAACATAACTTATCTTCATAATCCAGCCTACAAACCTTAGATGTTACCAAAAAAAAGGCAGGTGTGCAACAACTTTCTAAGCACATGCTATCCGACCTTTGTTCACAAGCATAACTAGCATATACTTCTTGTTTGTCATGAGATAAGTATAACAAATACATGGATATTTTCACTTACCTTAGCCTTCAAGATTCAGGATTGCTTCAAGAACCCTAGAGGGTTTTATTGGCATCCCTGTGAAGTGAAGTAAAGAGAAAAAAGAGTCTTTAGGAAAGATCAAAATTGTTTCACAGTGAAATGACTTAAGGGACTACATTTAAGCCCTTTTATAGGGACCCTTTTGGTCGAATTTCTCTTGGGCTTTTAACCACATATTAGCAGATATTAGTAAGCTGGTGGTGCAACACCTCAGACCTCTCACTTGGGCTTAAATGGGTCTCAAAGTTGATGGGCCTTGGCTGCCTATTTTCCTAATTCCTCTTCACTTAGTTTGGGCCCAATTAGTCAAGTGGGTTGTGATGTACTTGGGCACTTTTATAATTCATCTTGGACTATACGTATTGTCCAATTACGATGGTAAAACACTAGCTAAAGTTGCACTCTTAACATGGACTTTATTCAATATCGAACTTGGACAGATTTGGCGTTGGGTCTCGTCTCCATTTAGCTAGAATATTTAAGCTAAGCATGTAGGTGACTCACCTACTAGCTTCCTAAGTCCTACAAGCACCTCACTTTTTTGACCTCGTTTAAGGTCGTACTTTCCTCAATTTGACTTAAAAGTTATTTACACTCGACCCTCTTCAGCATTAGACATACATGTCGCCCTCTAATTTGAGATTCAAGCACTTTTAAAAAAATTGATGATAATTTGAAAAGTCATATCATGTTTCATTTGCATAGTACTAGTACTATAATATGTGGGGTGTTACAAAGTTCAAGGTGGCTGGTGTAAAGGTGAAACACAAATATAAGGAGAGGAGTTAGTGATATAGAGAAAAATAAAAATATGTCATCTACAGGGTGCCAAAAAAATATGTGATGGCTTAGTTGTGCACTAAAAAGAAAAATGAAGTGTAAAAGCAGGGTAAAAAGCTAAAAAATGAAAAGAGAGCACCAAGAAAATCTTGAAATAGGATGAAGGGAGAATGAGATTTAAATAACAACGTTGGTAGGGAAAAAGTGTAGTAAAATGCAGTGTCAAGGAGGTCCAAAATTCACAACACACACCAATTTCACACAACATACAATCAGGTAGCACAACCTTATGCTATTTCCCTATATCTCGACATCAATAATTCAAAACTTTTTGGACTTTAACCAAACTCTCCTCAACACATCTATGTAACAACCTTAAAACAGTCTCAGAAAAGCACCGAAGTAGTCATGAAGGAGGTGAGGTGATAGCCATCCATCCATCAGCCCCGAAGTCCTAATTAAAATGACACTTAAGATAGCACAATAAAACTCATTGTTAAGTGAAAAAAAAACAGGGAAGAAAACTTAGATTAATATCTATAACTTAAGCCATATTAGGAAAATAAACTTCTCTTCATAATCCAGCCTACAAACCATAGAGAAGTCACTAGAAAAAAGGCAAGTGTGTAGTAACTTTCTAAGCATATGTTGTCTGACCTTTGTTCACAAGCATAACTAGCATCTACTTCATGTTTGTCATGGAATAAGTATAACAAATACATTGATATTTCTACTTACATTAGCCTTCAAGGTACATGTTTGCTTTAATAACCCTAAAGGGTTTGACTGGCTACCTTGTGAGGTGAAGTAAAGAGAAAAATGAGTCTTTAGGAAAGCAGAAAATTGTTCCAAAGTGAAATGACTTAAGGGACTATTTTTAAGCCCTTTTAAAGGGACTCTTTTGACCGACTTTCTGTTAGGATTTTGACCACATATTAACACATACAAGTAAGCTGGTGATGCAGTAGCTTGAGCCTCTCACTTGGGCTTAAATAGGCCTTGGCTCCCCACTTTCCTAATTTCTCTTCACTTAGTTTGGACCCAATTAGTTAAGTGGATGCTGATGTATGTGGGCCTTTTTATTATTTATATTTTGCTATACATATTGTCCAGTTAATATGGTATAACATGGGCTAAAGTTACACTCTTAACACTGACTTTATTTACTATTGGACTTGGACAAATTTGGCGTCGGGTATCGTCTCCATTTAGCTAGCATATTTAAGCTAAGCAGGTAGGTGACTCACCTACTATCCTCCTAATTCCTACAAGCATGTCACTTCTTTCACCTCATTTAAGGTCGTGATCTCCTCAATTTGACTTAAAACATATTTACACTCGACCCTCTTCAG
>JAABOM020067488.1:0-39284 GCA_011800125.2 Solanum clarkiae | reverse complement strand
GGGTTCGTCCCTGGCTAGGTTATACTCAACCCCTCGGGCTACCCCCCTTTTGATAGGATCGTCCCCTGGCTAGGTTACACTTAACCCCTTAGGGCTACCACCTACCAGAACTGTATAATTTATCTTTCAATTACCTTTGAGATGATTCTATTGGCGGCCATAATATTAGAGCTGTAATACTGTATATGTAGCATATGACATGTAGATATTCATACAAAGACAATATAACAAATAAAAGAGTACATTGGATAAACAATGAAATGGAACAACTTGTGAACTTTATTTGGCAACAGGAAACCATGTATCTTGGTATTCATGTATGTAACCAGATTTGAAAGTGACTATGTATGGAATCATATGGACATTTCAAGGAATGGAGATATAGTTAATAGTTATGTCCGAGTTGGTAAGTGCCTTTACGTGCCAAGGAAGGATCTCTGTTTCACACCTAATGATACAAAATCAAATAACCTTACATACCTCATCGTCAGACCTCCTTACTATTTCAAAACAACCTTCCCTTCCTTCAAACAGTTATCTAAAACATAATAAGTGATAAAACTAGTATTGGCAGCCAATATACACACCTTGAAAGCCCACATGCTTAACAAAACAACACACGGGCAGAAAACGACATTTATAAACCCTAGCGTGTTCCTTCGACCTTTCCACTCTCTAATCATATTTTCTAATACATATTAGCATGTACAAATCTTGTACAGCCTAACAAAAGTCCACAAAGCACAACACATCACAATTCCGTGCAACCTAAAAATAGACAGCATAACGTTACCTTCTTTCGCTACCTTTCAACGTCGACAACTCCAAATTTATTCCAAATTTAACCAAACTATTCTAGCAACATTTACACATATAAACAGACCTCAAAGAGTACTATGACATCACTTAATAAGTCATGAAGGATGTGAGCTAATAGCTTTACACACAACAACCCGCAAATTCTAATCAACATAACGCTTAAGATAACTCGGTAAAACGCGCTTGTTAAATGAAACCAACACCAGGGAAGCAACCTTAGAGTGATGTTTATAACTCAAGTAATGTTAACAATTCCAAGTTATCTTCATAAAATAACTTAAAAACCATAGGGAAATCACCAAAATAAAAGCAAAAGTTGCAGCAACTTTCTGCGCAGAATCTGTCCAACAAATTTCAGCAGCGTAGCTAGCATCTATTTCATGTTTTTCATGATAAAAATATACCAAACATACAACTATAATTATTTAACTTTCTATTAAAGATTTAAAGGCTCCTTAAGAACCCTAGAAAAGTCGTTTGTATGCTTCACAAAGTTGAGAAAAGTTGAGAGAAACTTTAGAGAGCAAAACTATTTTTTTTTTGTGTGTTCAAGTGAACTGTAACTTGTGGAGCAGCTTTGGAGCCCTTTATATAGGGGTATTATGCAGCCTCTATCTTGACTTATTGACCAACATATATTACACATAATCAAGTAGATTACCCAGCAGTTTGACCCTCAAAGTTGGGCCTTTTTGGAGCACCAACTTGATGGACTTGGGCTGCCAAATTTTCAGCTTTCACTTACTTAGGTTTGTGCCCAATTTAGTTTTGTATTGACTTGGACTTAACATATAGACTATTTATGATGCTAAAACATTTGCCAAAGTTACACCATTAACACAGACTTTATTCATAATCGTACTTGGACAATTTCGACGTTGACCCTCATCTCCGTTTAGTTCATGATTTTGAGCTAAGCAAGTAGCTGACTCACCTGCTAGCTTCTAAGTCCTACAAGCACCTCAATTATTATACTTCATTTAAGGCCATAATTTCTTTAATTCACCACAAAACATGTATACCCTCGATCCCCTTAAGCGTTAGACGCACATATAGCCTACTAACACGAGATTCAAACACTTTTAAAATTTAGCGTCAATTGGTCCAAATCATGTCATGTTTCATTTGAATTGTGCAAATATTATAAGGTGTGGGATGTTACGATATGCCACTCCCAACAAAACTTACAAAGGGATTTGATCCAAATGCTTACAAGTTACTTGCAAAGAATGGATATATCCTGCTCTTTCACCCTCACTTGGTGATATCCTGATCTCAAATCAATTTTTGAAAAGCATTTGGCACCCTTTAACTGATCAAATAAATCATCAATCCTGGGGAGGGGATATTTATTCTTAATTGTCACCCTATTCAATTATCGATAGTCGATACACATTCTCAAAGTTCCATCCTTTTTGCATACAAATAGCACTGGTGCATCCCAAGGGGACACACTAGGTCTTATAAAACCCTTCTCCAATAAATCATTTAACTGCTTTTTTAATTCGCGCAATTCAGTAGGGGCCATTCTATATGGAGGAATAGAAATAGATTGAGTCCTTGGAAGTAAGTCAATACCAAAATCTACCTCTCGTTCTGGAGGTAAACCTAGAAGTTCTTCAGGGAACACACCAAAAATTTATTCACTATTGGAACTGATTGAAGAGTTGATGATTTTGCCTCCATATCCCTCACTCTAACTAAATGACATATAAACCCCTTAGATATCATCTTTCTGGCCTTAAAATAAGAGATAAATTTACACTTTGGAGCCTCAACATTGTCTTTCCATTCAAGAACTGCCTCATTTGGAAAGTGAAAGTACACTCTCTTAGTTCGGCAATCTATGGTGGCATAGCAAGAAGCATACGAATCCATACCCATTATAACATCAAATTCCACTATTTCTAACTCAATAAGTTCAGCCAATGTGTCACGGTTACAAACCGTTACTAGATAGTCATAATAAACCCTTCTAGCCATAATAGATTCACCGGTTACTGTAGACACTTCAAATGGTTTGTTCAATAATTTGGGTGTTCTCTTAAGCTTCCCAGCAATTAGAGGGGTAATATATGATAGTGTAGAACCAGGGCCAATTAATGCATATACATTATGTGAAATGATGGACAATGTACCTATGAACATATCTGGTGAGACTTCAAAATTTTGCCGACTCCCCAGAGCATAAGTGCGATTTTGGACTCTGATAGAGCTAGCTTCCCCTCTTACAGCTCTACCATGACACATAGGTGCTTTTTTTGACCCCTACCTAATGGAGAAATTGACGATTATGATGCAACAACTAATCTGGCAGGTTGTGTTATATCACCATACGTATCCTCGGGCAATCTCTTAACATATGCCCTGGCATACCACACCAATAACAAGCATCTATCTCAATAAGACATATACCTGAATGACTTCTTCCACACTATTTACAAGGCTGCATAGGGGTCATTTACTGGCCTACTGAATATCCCGTTATCCGGGTGCCTTGCTTTTTACTTCTTGGACCAAGCTGATTTCTCCTAGACACCTGAAGCTGTGACGGAGCACTGGCTGTATGGTAGTGCAATGATATCCTAGGCGGTCTATTAGAAAATCGGGTCCCAAGCTCACCTTGGGAAGGTGTAAACTGTCCTGTAGACTTGGCCTTCTTGGACTGCACCTTTTCTAACTCTTGTGTCCCTCTCCTTTGCCTATGATGCTCCAATTACTATGCAAAAGCTTGCATTGTCGCTATATCCATGTCGTTGTGCAAGGAATCAATGGTATAGTGTCTGACCAGATACATATCTAGTCTATCCATATATCGATGAACTCTATCTGCATAATAGCAACTACATTAGGAACATACCTGTCTAGGGAATTAAATTGAAGGCTATACTCCCTCACACTTATATTTCCTTGGTGGAGGTTCAAGAACTGATCTGCATGGGCCTCTCGGATCTCTAATGGCATGTAATGGTCAAGAAATGCCTCTTTAGACTCATTTCAGGTTGCTAGAGGTACATCTATATGCTTAGATTGCTTCGAAGCTTCATACCACAATATAGCCACACCTTTCAACCTATATGTTGCTAACTCTACATCTTATGTACCACTCACATGCATAACATCTAAAGTGCATTGAATTTGATCAATAAAGTTTTGGGGATCTTCGTTAGGATCTGACCCAGTGAAGGATGGAGGCTCTAAATTAAGGAAATAATGTATCCTCGTGCCAGCTGCCCCATTCGTACCACCTGCACCTATAACTGGACCTTCTTGTATTTGACCTTGGTCAACAACTATACGAATCAATAGTTGGACTGCATTTCTCAGATCCTTCACAGTAGCATTGATAGGTGGTTCTGGGGGAATTTCACTACTTTTGGGTTTAATAGGAGATGGAGGAGTTTGAGATGTCTGTGATAGAGACTCCTCTACAACCTAGTTTCATTGTCTCACCAGACTAGGTATACCAACCACCACTCCTACTCCCTTCCCTTTACCTTTGTTCTTCCTAGTTTCTGGCATACTTGTTGTACATAACAATTTAGGGGTTAGACACAATACACCTATTACAATTTACTCTATGACACGATCTAAAGAATGAAAAGAAAGTAAATACCCCTAAATTCCATGTAGCCTCCTGCCTATAAATGTGGTGCATAACACATCAATAAATAAAACTCTACATAGACACGGCTTTGTAGACTCCCTAGAAAGACCCGCTCTGATACTGCTTCTGTCACCCCCGAAGTCCCAATAAGGCGTACTAGGACCCATTGCCAATAAGGCCCGGGAAACCAACCTGTACGTATACGCTTTCTATACATATTATAAGGGATTTCTACATTCGTCATGCCTTTAAAAAAGTAAACAGTAATAATAACCCAAAAGAAAATGCATATGGCTAGGCTATTGGGGCCACGATGTGTAAGGTACAAGACATGACCACACTTTAATTTACATCGTCTACAAATCTTATAGATAAGGAAAAGTATCTGATAAGGGTTGGGACAGGCCCCACCTCGACTAACTGTAAAACATTAAAATATAAGCTCTAAACATGCAAAGCTTTGAAGAAACCTGGAGCTTGGTAACAACAGCTGGATATCCTGTACTCCTAATGGGGATATCTACTAGCACCTATACCTGCATCATGAAATGCAGGTTCCCCGTAAGGGACGTCAGTACAAGATAATGTACTTAATATGTAAGGCGGGAAATATTGCATATGAAGTAACAATTCAAAAGAAACAATGCACTGGTGTAGGATAAGAGACCACCTTTAGTTATACCGTGGGATCATGTACTTTATGTTCTTTTTGTTACTTTACTTTTACTATATAATCTGTGCATAATATGTAATACAAATGACCAGTTGATCAGTAGTAAATCTATATCGGGATCGGCCGTGGCAAGGCTTTTCCTTTAACCCTTTGTGCTACCCCCCATGATAGGATCGACCCTGGCTAGGTGATTCTTCCACCCCTCGATTTACCACCCATCAACAAGCAATATACTTTACCTTATCTTTCAATTACCTTTGAGATGATTCATTTGGTGGTTATAATATTAGAGCTATAGGACTGTAGATACAACATATGACATGTAAATAATCACAAAAGACAACACCATAATGAAAGGAGAAGGTTACACAAATAATGAAATGCCTAGGAAGTAGAACAACACATGAACTTTATTTAGTAGAACGAACTCGTGTATCTTAGTATCCAAGTATGTATGCAGATTTGAAGGTGACTATGTGTGGGACCATATCAACATGTGAAAGAGTTGAGACATGGTTAATAATTGTGTCGAAGTTGGTAAGTGCCTTTATGTGCCAAGGAGGGATCTATGTTTCATGCCAAACAATACGAAATCAAGTAGCCTTACAAACCTCGCTATACGACCTCGCTATTACCTCGAGATAGCCTTCCCTTCCTCCAAAATTTTATCCAACATATTAGGTGATAAAACTAGCATTAGAAGCCAATAGATACATCTTGTCAACCCAATCTCATTAAAAAAAAACCAACGCACTGCAACAAGCAGATAATTATAAATCCGAGCATATTCTTTCAACCTTACCGCCCCTACTCGTATTTTCCAATACAGATAATCATATAAATATTATGTGCAGACTGTTTTAGTGCCATAACATTCTTACAACAGCCCACAAAACAACACATAATAATTCTATGTAAAATACAAATAGGCGGCAAAATGTAACATCCCTTTACTACATTTTGACGTCAATAATTCCAAATCTTTACCAACTTTACCCATACTTTTCCCATGATATTTATACATAAAAACAGCCCTAAAACAATTCAAAAATAGTTCTCAAAATAGGTAGACTATGTGAGACCATAGTTCTCAATCAATCAGCCCACAATTCTACAAACAACTCACTTAGAATAACACGTTAAACCTCGATTGTTTACGTATAACCAAAAAATACAACGACCTTTTTACATCATTAAAGAACTAAAAAAATTAATAAAAGCAACCATCTTTCATGATCAAGCCAACCAAGAAGAGAAAAGCTCTGAAAAAACAAGAAAAGTATACAACAACCCTTGAAACACTTGTTGTCCAAAAGTTTCAGCATATACCTAACCAACATAATCTCTTGTTTTTCATGAAGAAACCTACTAAACACACAACTATAATTATTTACCTTTACCTTCAAGGTTGAGGGCCTCTTGAAGAACCCTAAGATCTTCTTTTGGCTGCTTTACAATGTTAAGAAAGAATAACAAAGAACCTTTGTGAAAGCTACAATTTTCCCAGTCTAAGAATGAGTTAAAGGTGCTACTTATAACCCCTTTTAAAGAATCACTTTGGACGATTTTCTTTTACATTTTAGGACTTTTTTTTCAAGTTAGTGATGTACCATTTTCCCCCTTTCACTTGGTCCTTAAGGGGCTCCAAATTGATGGGCCTTTGCTGCTAATTTTTTCCCTTTCTCTTAGTTAGTTTTGGACCAATTCACCAAGTTAATTTTGTTGTACTTGGGCCTTTTCTCTATTATTCTTGGACTGAAAATATAGTCTATTTGTGATGCTAAAGCATGGGCTAAAGTTATACCCTTAACTCAAACTTTGTTCATAATCAGACTTGGATAAATTTGATGTCGGGCCTCATATCCATTTAGCTAGAAAATTTAAGGTAAGCAAGTAGGTGACTCTCTTGGTAGCTTCCTAAGTCCTACAAGCACCTGATTTCTCTCACTTCATTTAGGGTTGTGGTCTCCTCAATTTGACTTAAAACTTATTTACACTCGACCCTCTTCAGCGTTGACATACATATCGCCCTCTAATTTGTGATTCAAGCAATTTTAAAAATGGGCGCTAATTTGACAAAACCATATCATGTTTCATTTGCATAGGTCTAGTATTTTAAGATGTGGAGTGTTACAAGGTACTACCCTTGAAGTGAGATAATGCTCTGTAACATACGAGCATAAACTATATGTTACTCCTAGCTCGTAAGAGTATAAACTGTGTACAACACACCTTAAAAAAACAAAAAATAAAATAAAAAAACTCACTCTTTCATAACTACGTTGTGACTTGATCCTCTTCATTAAGGTATGCAGGCGCTTGGAATTATATTTTAAGTTCAGTTGCATGAGTGTCAAAAAATCATATGTTCCCACTTGATCTTTTACATTAGTATTAAAGCTGTGAGTACCTTTCATCAAACTTTGGACTCATACCAAATGGTGGTGACTTAATGGGGGCAAACCTCTATCAAATATGAGCTTTACTAACAGTACACTTGAAAGTCTTCAAATCCTCCAAATACGTGACTTGAAGCCCTCAAATCTTCTATGTTTGCAAGTTGAAGTCTACAAATCCTCCAACTATTGGAGTTGAAGTGTTTAAATCCTCCAAACCTCCAGGTTGATCCCAAATGAAGCATATGGACAAAATCGGAGTCTTCAAATTTTACAAAGTTGTAAGTTGAAGCCTTCAAGTGAAAGTTCTAGATTAATAATGTTCAAACTAACAAAAGAAGGTCATCAAGTCTGAAAGTTAAAATGTTCAAGCCTTGGAAGTCCTTAAGTCTTATCTTATAAGTTGAAGCGATAATATTCACAATGTTTGCAAGTACAACTTATATTTTTTCTATTCTAATTGACCTATAAGCTATGGGTCAAGTTTGAATTGTTAAAGCTTGCAACCAAAGCAAATTCAAGTGGGAGAATTCAATTGTAAAAAGGGACATAAAGATGCATAACATAAGATAAGAAAAAAATATTAATATCATAAATTATCTTACGTATCATTTAAATCTAAAGAAAAATGAGCAAAAGAAGATAAAAAGGAAAATAAATCTAATAGAAGCATAAATTGTAGTTAATCAGCTCTTGACGTAAAACTTCAAGATGTTGCTTCTTTTTTCCCAGACCATCGGACTAATCTATGTCAAACCATCAAATTCCTTAACTTCAAGTGTGGTGGCTTGCTTATCCTCTTCGACTTCATACTTGGTATTTACTAAAAGGGCTTCGAAAGCTTGTGCCTTTTTGCAAAGTTCCTTTATCTTCTTCTTTATGTAACACAGTGACCGATGAAGAGAGGACATCACTCTAACTTTCTCATACTCCTCAAGCATGACATTTGAAATACATTCTCCTGCTGTTAGGAACAACTCTTTTCTTGTAGCTTCCACATCCATATCATGGAGAGTCGATCTTGCTTGGTCATTCGAGGTAGCAATCTTAAAGAAAGAGTATTAGTTTTATCAAAGATTAGATGTCCACATCATTTCATCTTATTTCCTTGATAATTGGTTGGATTTCATCTTTAAGAGAGAAAAGGAAATCCGCATCATATCTAGAGAGTTTCTCTTGAATAATTATCCAAAGAGGAGAGATGAAATTCTTTTGAGGATTTAGAATAACTCTCTTTCAATCAAATACAGACACAACAAGCATTGGGTGGTT
The DNA here is from genome assembly GCA_011800125.2 of Solanum clarkiae. Lineage (NCBI taxonomy): Eukaryota > Viridiplantae > Streptophyta > Magnoliopsida > Solanales > Solanaceae > Solanum > Solanum clarkiae. Next base: position 30,517 of record JAABOM020067488.1, on the reverse strand, counting down.
GCATAAATTAGGCTTCAAAGTATCATTGAACTCACTATAAGAGATATAAGTTGGCCTTTTATTACCTACATTAAGAAAAATAAAATGAAGTGGTTAAACAATCAAATAGGAGAGCTAAGATATACTTAGTAGGGGATGTCTAAATCATACCTCTCTAATAGGGGTCGTTATGGTCCTCGAGGGGTTACTTGTCTCATCATGTAATTCAACCACGGGCATAGTAGCATTTTCATCTAGACATACCCTTGTTCTCTTCCAACAACAATCTATACTACTACTCTCACTCTCTTATTGATGAGACCTTTTAGGAACTCGAGCATCTTCAGTAGATGTCTTTTCTTTTGGTGCCACTAGAGGAAGTTGAGATTTTCCTTTATTACGTTGTTGGGACACCTTGGCATCCAACGGAGGAGTTATATCAACATTGAAGACATTGGGTATATGTACTTCGTTTGAACCCTCTAAATGTACAATAGGAGATGGTGCAACAACATTCACCAAACCCTACAAATGATCGCAAAGGAAATTCCCATGAGTCCTCTTCCACCAAATCTGATAATCAGATCCAAAAGGATCTCCCACATTACACATGATTTAGGGAAAAGTTGCTTGTGATGAAGATCGACTCATAGTGCAGATCTACAAAAATATAAGGTCCTTGTGCAAAGAAACACTGTGAATGTCATTCTTCTTATTACCCGGAATATTCTGGTAGAATCCAAATTGACGACTAAAGAGGTGTGGGTTGTATTGCTTAATGATAAATGAATTTTTGATTCTAAGGGGAAGATAATTGAAGCACATACTCATGAAGTTGCTCAATTCCAACTCGAATGCATGATCATTATCTATATTAAAGTCAGGGTACTTCTTCTCTGGCATATTAGAGGACCAAGCAACATTCTCTTCACCATGGATATATTTTCTTAGATCTTTTTCATCAAAGTACCTTACAAAACCTTCTCCAAAATATGCTACCTTAGTAGGAACAAAGGGCCCATTGACAAATGTGAAATGAGTCTTGAAATAATGAGCAAGCCGGTCATAAACATAATGTTGGGGAAGCAGGCTAAAATTTGATTAAGTTGTGAAGTAGTTAAGATCTTGTTCTAACCATCATAGCTACTGACCAACACTAGAATTGCAAGACTAACCCTTTTACTACTCACCATCAAGCTTGCCACCTTGAAAGTCCGAGGACGAATGTAATGGCCTTCTTTGTTTAGAAAGACAAAGGCGCACAACTAACAAGATAAGAAGGCTACTAGACATGTCTCATCTCTTTTATTAGAGTTCACCCCGATCTCATTGAATACCTTTTCTTCAACGTGTGGCCATCTATTTGTGTCAGGCAAAGGTCCACTGGATTATATGTCAATTCAACATGAGATGATTTCTCCTCCTAACTCGGTGGAGTAGGTCCATATCATAGGTGTCTATTGTACCATAAATTTATCTATTAGGTGAAAGATACCCTTTGGTTGGCACCCCGAAGATTATGAAAGGCCACAAATAAATATCACAAGTCCAAGGAAGATACTTTATCTTCTTCTCATCAAACCCAGTAAGTTACATGACCTCAAGAACCACTTCTTCATAAAGAGAACCAAAAATCGGTATGCCTCCAAGGACATGTAAATCCTATAAAGAAATGGACAATTCCCCAATAGATGTAACAAATGTGTTTGTTTTGGGGCACAAAGCTTCACAGAATGCTCGTAAAATATCTTAATTACGAGCATAAGTGAAAAGCAATATAAACAACATTATAAATTTGTTCCATACCCAAACTTTCATGACACCTACAAAGTATATGTTCAATCCACTCCCAATAACCTAGAATGTGGCATACTCTCCCTCAACTATCATGGTGCCTCCTCATCACACCTTGAATTATGGGATGACATAAGCTTGGAAGGGAAGTTTTAATGTTAGCATGATGATGATCTGGTGCATAAAGAGACTACAACTTGAGTAGCTTATTCGAATTGTGAGTTTTCACTAATGTCCAGTTCGCCATATGAAGTGGGTTTTTTAAAGGAAGGCCACAAGCTCGCATTTCGACCAACTAATGGAGTTTGAGTCAAGAACCTAGTTTGCTCCACCCTGTCTTCAGTTTCAACTAGAAGATACTTATGTTTGGTAGAAAGAGAAATGTATTGCCTGAAAATTACCATCGTTTCAAACAACAAAGAACTAAAGAAGTCATTAGTGACAAACTTAATCATAAAATAACAAGAAAAATGTGCAAGTATAATCTTGTCAAGAAAATCTCTTTATCATTCTTAGGGTAAAGAATGAGTATCCATTCCTTTTCACCATAAGGGAATATTCAAATTACCTTATTCTTAAGGCGGGAATTGGTATCCATTCCGTTGCGCTATAAGAATTACCATGAAGTTACATTGCTTAAGGTGGGGGATTCGGATCCATCCCTTAACACCACAAGACCCAATTTACGTGTTATGAAAAAATACTTCATCCTAAATAAAATGAAAGAAACAAAGAACGAAAAGGATCATAAAAGAAAAATACAAAGAAGAGAGAATTGCCTTTTGATAGATGTCGAATAAGAACTCGCAGTATGCTGCTTGTAGTTGATGTATCGAAAAAATACAATACTTTTGATGCCTTAAACTTATAATTTTATGTGTTCTCAATGCGATATTTATGGTATTTATGTGTTTAGTTTTGCAGGAATGCATAGTGGCATGACTTTGGGACAAAAATTTCATGAGTTTTTTTAAGGTTTTAATGGTTTACAATACCACGAGTTGTAGGGGTAGTATCATGACAAATTCTGGTGAAGGTTGAGATGTGAAGGTCATGTCCATGAGATCTCTATACGATTCATATAGATACACTGCGTGAAGATTTTCAGAGAGGGATAATTTGAAGAAGTTGAAGCCTATGAGTCTGAAGTATGAGTTTTAAATCAGTTTACTAGTTGTGAAGATTGTTCATAGAAGTGAAGTCCAAGATTCCAAGAACTGATTACGAGACTTCGATTACGAGTTATAAATAATTTTCGTGGAGTCCGCCAACTATTTTTTCTATTTTATTAAGGACATAATTATAATTACTATAATTAGTATTTTTAGGTCATTTTTCATAGGGAGCCATTAGTTTCATTGTAATTAGGGTTAGAATATAATACTTAGATAGGAAATTGAGAGAACACACTTGTGAATTAATTTCATCTTCAAATCTTGTGATTCTTAATCAAATTTAGATTTGCTTGATTCTCAATTCAATTGGGCAAGTGTTTAATTATGTTCTCTCAATTCATAATTTCTTCATTTACCTATAGCACGAGTAGCTAAATCCACAACATGGGTTATGGGAACCATGAAAATCTAACAAAATGAACCTGGGTAATTTGCATTCTTGGAATAGGCATTTCATGTATTAATCAATTCTCTTTGTTTGACATGTTTTTTAATAGTGGCAAACATTAGAACTTACCTCGTGTTATCTTACCGATTCAGGTGGTAATGAATAGGAAAAGAGATTTATTAATAAGATTCGATGATGTGTTCTCGTCTAATCAACTGAACTAGACCAAGGGGAGGTTGAATGGTACTATATGCAGTGGTTAGTATTGCACACTATGGAGATAGGCTAAGCCATATAGTGACATTCACCTTTCACCTGGACCAAGGATTTGGTGAACTTAAATTACTGTCCTGTATGGTACACTCTAGTCAAGAATTAGGTTATCTGGTGTTATTGAGTTGGTGAATCACGGGGAACACAATACCAAAGTTTCTCTCTATATTGATTCTCTTCTATTATAGTTAGTGTAGTTTGATTTCTTATTGATTACTTCAAACCCCCCCGTTCTAGGAATTAAGTTGATTAATTGTTTGAATTGCTTATTAGTGAATTATTGTGAGTCTCTGTATTCTCTATGGGATTCGACCTTAACTTTACTTAGGTTTTATATTTGACAACGATCGCTTTATCCTCCAAAAGAGAGGTGTAACTTCAGCGTGATCAAAGTTTATGGCACCATTGCTAGGGAATATGGCTATACTTAAGTTGATTCATTAAGTAATTTGATTATTAATCCTTAGTTCCCCTTATTTTACCTTTGTTTTTTTTTTATTTCTTTGCAGGATATATTAGTAGTGTATGCCTAACAGTAGGAGTCAAGGCAATCCCTTAACGCTTCATCTAGAGATCCCAAGATTTACAAGAAGAATGTCACAAGAAAATGACAACAATGCGACTAGTGCAGCTTTAAATTGAAACAATAATGATGATGATATGAATGAAAACCCACCTCCTTTGGATAATATTCCACAACCTCAGGATTACAATGACAATGTTTACTGGTGGAATCAGTATAGGTTCAATCCTATTACTATGGGTGTGATGGGAGCTATTGTGTTGCCACCACTGCCAACAGATACAAAGTTCACAGACTTTAGTAGGTTACTTTAGATATCGTAGAACCATGGGCTATTTGCGGGCTTACTATCAGAGGTTCCACATAGCTACTTGCACTATGTAGCATTAATTTGTAAGAATATCATGGAGACACAAAATCTATCTATGGATGTTATGGGGCTTTGTGTCTTCCCATTATCTCTCATTAGTAATGCTGCACTATGGCTATCTGAGCTTCTACAAGGCTTAATCACCAAGTGGATAGAATTGCAAGGAGCTTTCTGCGTAAGGTACTTCATCAAACCAAACGGGATCAAGGTAGAGGACCAGATCAATCACTTCAAGCAATCCCCTGGTGATTCAATCCTTGATACATAGGAGCGATTTATATATACTTGAGGAATGCATCAGACCATGAGATTCCTAGTAATGTTCTAGTGGAAAATTTCTATCGAGCTCTAGATTCTATTAGTCGAGTATGTGTTGATGCCCTATTGGGAGGCCTATTTGTAGAGAAACCATTTATAGAAGTTCTTGAGAACATGAACATGGTAGTTAGATCAAACTATGGTTTGGAGCCCAGGAATAGACACCTAGTAGATTGTGCAAGCATTATTGACATAAATTCTGACAAAGAAAAAATAAATGCACATATGCTTAGTTTTCTTGATCAGAATAGAGTTAACCTAGAGATGCTAATGCAGGAGGGGAATTACAATGACGAGAGGATGAACCATTGTTATGTACCCCCACTTGATCATGGTATGGGATATAAGAACTCTAGGATTGAGGGAATGTTTGACCAATTGTTAAAAGGGACATATGCTTAAGATGACACATTGAAGGAGATCAAGTCCGACATTACTAAGATAAACCTTAGGGTCCAACACTCTGTGGCAATTCAGCTGCTCAATAGTTAATTTGTACTTGTGTGAGCATAACAAGATCATATTCAAAGAGGCATGATGATAAACATCAAGAACAAGGGAAAATTGGGTGATAATGATGCACTAGAGCTTGACGAAGTCTGATTACTCAAGTTAGCTAAGTCATGCCGTGACAATAAATCAGACACTACTTGGAAGGCAACCAAGGTTTTTGATATTATTGCATAATTGTAGGTTTAATTTCAGTTTTTGGATCCATAGTTAGTTGTCTTGTTTTTAGTGCAATTTCTAACAATTTGGGTTGACTACATTTAGGGTAATTGTGTATTTCATGAAGAGTATGTATGTACAGGAGTAAGTCAGTATATTAGCTGAAAAAAGCATCAGATTCAGTTTGTATGACCGAACATACGAGTCATATTGCACTTTATGACTCGTAACCCTATCTCATAGTGATATCCAATAGGTAGGATAGTTGTACACTCTAATCCAATAGCCAACTTTATGACTCATAGATCAATCTATGCGTTATGAATAGTGTTCATGGATCTTATTAAAGTTTCTGAAATTTTTCTAAGTGTTAAGGGTTCCTCGAGACTGTGACTTATGAGTCGTAGATACATCCAAGACTCATAGTCAGGGTTTCATTGATCCAAGCGCAGTAATTTTAATTGTTGAGCCAAAAATGGTATAAAAGTGGGGTCAAATTATTTTCGCCCCACTTTTGACCTTATTGACCAATATTTCCAAAATTTTCCCTTTCCTCTCTAATTTTCAATCAAATTCCAGCGACTTGGACCTATTTTTCGATGAGGTTTTTGGAATCCATGGTTTTGTGTTCATTCATCTTCTCTCTTTTTGTTCTTAAAGTTCATTTCAACTTGTGGTAAGTTCTTGATTTTGATTTTAACTTCTAATTTACCTTGCTTTTAATGGTTTGATGTGATTATTGTGATGGGTTTGATGTTTAAGCATGAACTTCTTGTTGAATGTGAGTTGTGAATGTGAAATTAGAGTTTCCCTTGATTGAATTGACTGTTTAAGTCTGAAATTGTGTGTTATTGCCTTGAGATTGTTAATTGTTGTGACGATGAAATCGTCAACCATGTTTGATTGAATGATGTTGAATCGTTTATGATCACAATAGGGTGATTGATCACATAGGAGTATGATTTGGTGTGAATAATATAGGAGTGGTCGGAAACATAGGTTATTCCATGCTTAATCCTTTTCGATGGGGTGATTATATGTTGAAATCATGCTTAGGGGTGTGGGTGTAGGATTGGAATCATATAAGTGCTTGTATGCTTGCTTTGATACTGTTGATTAAGTGTTGAATATGTTTTTGGGCTCCTTGTGATGTATTTAAAAAAATCAGGTATTTGAGATTTCTTGTTCATGAGAATCTTTTATGAATCGTAGATTAATCTACGAGTCATAATCGCGCCTTTTGGAAATTCCATATACTTGATACTTTGAGTATTCATCAGATAAGACTTTCTATGATTCATAAATTACATCACGACTCGTGGATAAGTCACGTTGAAACGACATCAAAAATTGCTCGAAAATGTGCCTCGGAAGTGCCCAAATTCGTAATTTCCGTATATCTCAAAATTTGTGTGTGCTATCAAAAATCTAACTTCATATCCTTGTTCAGGAGGCAAAATTTAGTGGGGAATAGGTATAACCTGAATTTTAGAGGACCCATAGTGAAAAACAAATTTCACCAATTTTGCAATATCAGTAGCAGTCCGCGACTGCTCCGCGACACTGACCCGTGGAGTAGTGTATTTTGTTTCCAGTTTTTCAGTTTTATCCTAACACTTTGGGGTCTTAGCACCAAGCCTTCCTATTTGTGAAAATACCTGCACTTAGCCATATTTTACTTTCATATCATACAAGACATTCCCTAATACTCTCTCAAACACTTAGACAAATATTTCACTTAAAATTCAAGTTCCAAATCACATTCCGGATCTTAAGGATTTCCTCAAGCTTCAAGCCGCCATTCCAATCTTCATCAAGAAATTCGCCAAAGCAAAGTTATGTGGGTTTCATTTATGGGTTCCTTTCACCTATGAAGCTCAACCTTCCTTTTTATGAAAATTGCATGATTTTAAGTTTATTTCTTATGGGTATCTATTATGAAGTATTAGCATGAAATATGTTGAGTTTTTTTCAAATATTGTTGATTATGCATATTATATATTTTGAGCTTATACTATAAAGTAATTATTGCCTTTTGAGACAATACATGATTAAAGTTATGAAATCTATGAACTATTGTGAAGTTTTGATATGATTTACATGTTACCTATATTACGGTTTTACCATGATATTGGTGGGATGATTTACATGATTGTAAGATGCATTATTTCTCTATTTCATGATCTATACTTTTGCATTTTGCATGATTTGAACATGTCCTCATATATGCCCACCAAGTATTTGATAAAATGTCAAGTTACGAATTCTCAAGATATGTGCATGTTTTACAAGTCAAATGAATTCATGATGAATATGAGGTATCAATTATGTTATGTATTCATTAAATTATCTATGATTATGCAAGTATGAAGCTAAGCCCTTTTACAAAGATTATACCTCTTGTGAGCCTTTTCATATTAATGCAATGGTAATGTTTGATGATGATCTATTCTTATGTTTTGAAGTTGGGCTCACCATTAGAGATCAAGCATGTTTAAGGGATACTCATGTTAGGATTCTTTGTTTCTCATAATTTATTAATGTTATGATTATTTCAATATTCCGTGAAATTAGACTTAGCACCGATGGATTGAGGGTTTGCTCTATATCCTTGAACTATGTGCCACCATAGGACTATGTTATACCCTTGTAATACTAGTAGGTCCATTTAGTACACTTTCTCTTTAAGTTCTTCCCAAAATGGGACGGGCTCCCATAAGGTGAAATTACTCATAAAATCCTTTCCAAAATAGGACAGGCTCCCGTAAGGAAGGTTACTTCCCCCGAAATGGGACGTCCTTCCATAAGGTGAAGTATAATATACCTTGGCAAGTAGACCACCTTTTTATCCGTAAGGAGTAATCATCCGAATTCCAAGTTGTAACTCGCTTGGTCTTATTCTATGTCGGTTGAGGTCTCTTTCCACACTTATGTATTATGATATACAATTTTAATGATTTGCAAAGAATGATTTATTTAAGCATTGATCATGCAGAAATATTGCTATTATGCTATCTATTGCTTATCATTATGCATTTTTACTATGTTGTCTATCCGTTGTCGAATTGTATCCTACATACTTAGTACATTCAAACGTACTAACACATACTCTATGCCTATATAATGTTACCATGTAGGAACCGGAGCTCAATTTGATGATTATCCTCCTCAATGTTGGCTAGCAATATCTACTCAAGCTAGTTGGTGAGTTCACAATTCATAGGAAATAATTCTCTTGATTTACACTACGTTTTGACTTTTCTCATGTTGAAAACTTATGATTATGAGGGTGATCTGGGTTGCTTGTCTTGGTCCCCGCTAAGTTCTATGTCTAGAGTTGTTATTGGACAAGTTATGCATTTTTCTTGATTTTTGACTCATCCATATTTTTTAAGTAGTAAACTCTCTCCCTCTGTCCCAATTTTCCTTGTTTATGTTTTTTCTTGTTGTTTATTATTCCTTCCACAACAAAGGATGTGTGTATGACATGCTAAGAGTCTTGCTTGGGGTTCTTTCGGGTTCCCCATTCATTGTGTCACATCTAGGCCCTAGCTTGGATGGTATCTAATTTAGTATCAGAGCACTAGGTTTTTAGTGGTCCTCGGAGTCCAAGACATTACGTCAATTAGAGTCTTATTCATGGTTGTTAAGCATGGCATGACTATGAATAAGCTGCTATAAGGCGTTTTAGGAAATATTTCCCTTCTTCTTACCCTATGTGGTGCTATAGAAGTTAAGTTAAGGTTTTTCTCTTAAGGATTGTTCTTCCTATGCTAGATCATGCCTAACACAAAAGGGAAGCCCGCACACCCGAGGAAGAACCACCTCAAGGAGAGCTCCAGGATGCTCTCACCTTGCTAGCTCAAATTGTGGCTAACCAAGACAACTAAGGGGACCAAGCCCCTCATGCTCCTACTCTGGCATCTCGGGTGAGGGAATTTATGAGGATGAACCCAGGGAATTTCTATGGTTCTAAAGTGGATGAGGACCCTAAAAAACTTACTAATGAGGTATACAAAGTGTTGGCTATCATAGGTGTGAGGACGGAGGAGAAGGTGGAGTTGGCGGGTTACCAACTCAAGGGGGCAGCTCAAATATGTTATACTCAATGGAAGAAGGAGAAGGGGAACAATAATGTTATTCTATGGGATTTTAAGGCGGTGTTTCTCAACTGGTTCTTCTCTCTTGAACTTAGAGATTCCAAAATAATTGAATTCATGAATTTGAAACAAGGATCTATGAGTGTGAAGGAGTATGCACTCAAGTTCAACTAACTCTCTAAATATGCTCCACAATTGGTTGTCGACCCAAGATCTAGAATGAACAAATTCGTGATGGGTGCATCTTTGTGAATATAGAGTGTCGGGCCGCTATGTTGATTAGAGACATGGATTTGTCCCACTTAGTGACTTATGTTGAGCAATTGGAAGGGGAAAAGTTGAGGAAGAGGAGGAGTAGTGAGGCCAAGAGGGCCCGTTTTAATGTTAAGTTCAAAAGTCCCAAGGGTGGTCGATTTTGTCAAGGCCAAGGGTCTTCCAATGCTCTTAATGGAAGGTTTGCTAATGATAATCCAAGAACCCAATGTGATAATGGTGGAGGGCCCAAGCCCAAGTGCCCTATATGTAGGAAGAACCATGGTGGCCTATGTTAGAGGAACTATAGTACTTGTTTTGGATGTGGTGACATGGGTCACTGGGTTATTAATTATCCTCATGCTCAAACCGAAGGTATAGATGGTCGTCCTCAAGGCCAAAAGGGTGCTTCACGGCAAAATAGGTTCTATGTCCTGCAAGGGAGGCAAGGAGGAGAGAAGGCACCTAATGTTGTTACCGGTATGTTAAAGTTTTTTGATTTGATGTGCATGCTTTGATAGTTTCGGGGGTCAATATTTCTTTCATTACTTCTTTGTTGCAAATAAGATTCATGAGTGTCCCGAATAGTCATGTGAGTCTATTATTGTAAGAAAGGTCTATAAAGGTTTCCCCATGTTCTTATTGGATAGAGTCTTGTCTTGTGATCTTGGTCGAACTTGGCTTAATGTGTTGGAGGTCTTGGTGTGGTTTGTCTACATGCATATAATGCTTCTAACAAGTGTAGAACCTGTAAGGTTGTAATATGATGGTTGAGGATAGATGATCTATTTGTCAATACAATAGGCTAGTCGCTTTTCTAAGATTGATCTTCGGTTCAGATTTCATCCCCAAGTGAGAATAAGGGTTGGTAATGTCGCCAAGTGACTTTTTTGACTAGGAGTGAGCATTTTGAGACGTGGTGGGGATGGTTGATTGACTAATGCACCAACTATGTTTATGGGTTTCATGAATAGGGTCTTAAAACCCTACCTCGGCATGATTGTGGTGGTCTCTAGTTATGGCATATTGACTTATTTAGAACTTGTGAATCATTTGGGTGTAGTTTTATAAGTCTTAGGGAATGAGAGGTTGTTTGTTAATTATGACAAGTGTGAATCATAGGTAACAAGAAGGTTGTTAGAGATCCTTAAAGATTATGATATGAGTGTACATTATCATCCTGGTAAGGCTAATGTTGTGGTGTACGCTTTGAGTTGGGTATCTATGGGTAGCTTAACATGTGTTGATGGTGGCAAAGAGGTGACTAGAGAGGTCCATCAGTTGGCTAGATTGGGAGTTAGGTTGGAAGAGGTTGGCTATGATAGTGTAGTGGGGGATAATGGTTCTAGATCTTTCTTGGTTGATAAGGTGAAAGAAAGCAAGACCTTGACCCCGCCTCATTAGAGTTGAAGACCTTGGTGAGAGATGATAAAGTGGGAGTTTTCTCCCTTAGGGGAGATGGTGTCATTAGATACTAAGGTAGGCCATATGTGCTTGTGTTGATGAATGGGTTCAGTTAGAAGTCCACCCATAAAGGGGTGTGGTCTGGTTTAGCAATAAATGGAGTTAAGTTTGTGGTTTGTGAGTCCTTATAGAGTATTGAGTAGGATTGGTGAGGTTGCATGCAAATGGGAATTACCTATGGATATGGATATGGTTTGTCCAGTTCTTCATGCTTATAGGTTGAGGAGATGTGTTGGTGACTCTAGTGCCATAGAACTACTTGAGGTTGTAGGTGTTTTGGAGGATAAGTTGGCTTAGGAGAAGGTCCCGATGGTGGTATTGGATGAAAGCGTAGAAGAGTTGATTAATAAGGACATAGTGTTCGTCAAGGCCCTTTGGAAGGATCGTTAAGTCGAAAGTGTCAATGGGGAACCAGAGTGGGCATGGAAAAGCAATATCAACACTTCTTTCACTCTAATAAATCTATGATAATAAAATTAGTCCCTTTTATGATCTGAAAACTTACGTTTCATCCCTATGTCTTTTGTATGCATTCATGTTTATGTAGACAAGCTCAAGATGATTTTGACACTTATATTGAGATACTGAAAATGGTATTATATAATGTGTTATTGAATTCTTGTTTGGGTTGATTTCTTCATGATTGCTCTTCTTATGTACGTTTCTTTGGTATTCGGGAATTAATGTTCCCAACGGGGAGATACTGAAATGACCCCAAAATATGCCCGAAAATGTGCCTCAGAAGTGCTCGAATTCGTAATTTCCATATATCTTAAAATCCATGCATGATATCAAAAATTTGAATTTATATCCTTGTTCAGAGGGAAAAGTTGAGTGGGGAATGTGTATAACCTGAATTTTAGAGGATCCATAGTGAAAATAAATTTCACCAATTTTGCAATTCTAGTAGCAGTCCGCGACGTGGACCTGTCACAGATCAGTGTATTTTGTTGCTAGCTTTTCAATTTTGGCCTAAGGCTTTAGGTTCTTGGGCTTAAGCCTTCCTATGCATGAAAATACCTATACTTAACCATATTTTACCTTCATATCATACAAGACATTTCCCAATATTCTCTCAAACACTTCGACAAAAATTTCACTCAAAATTCAAGTGCCAAATCTTACTCCGGATCTTAAGGATTTCACTCAAGCTTCAAGTCTCCATTCCAATATTCATCAAGAAATTCTCCAAAGCTAAGGTATGTGGGTTTCATTCATGGGTTCCTTTCACCCATGAACCCCAACCTTCCATTTTATAAAAATTGCATGATTTCAAGTTGTATTTCTTATGGGTATCTATTATTATGAAATACGGCCATGAAATATGTTGGAGTCTGTCAAATGTTGTTGATTATACACAAATATCTATTTTGAGCTTATACTATGAAGTGATGATTGACTATTGAGACTATACATGATTCGAGCTATGAAATCTATAAACTATTGTGAAGTTTTGATATGATTTACAAGTTGCCCATACTGGGGATTTACCACGATGTTGGTGGGCTGATATTAATGATTTTAAGATCCATTGATTTCAATATTTCAAGATCTATACTCTTGTATTTTGCATGATTTCAACATGTCCTCATATGTTCCCACAAAGTGTTTGATAAAATGTCAAGTTAACAATTCTCAAGATATGTACATGTTTTACAAATCAAGTGACTTCATCAAGAATATGGGCTATCAATTATTTTATGAATTCATGAAATTATCTATGATTCTGCAATTATGAAGCTAAGCCCTTTTTCAAAGATTATGCCTCTTCTTAGCCTTTTGATGTTAATGCAAGGGTAATATCTGATGATGACCTTTCTTATATTTTGAAGGTGGCATCACCATGAGAGGTCAAGAATGTTTAAGAGATACTCATATCATGATTCTATGTGTCTCATAAGTTATTACAGTTATTATTATTCCAATTATATTGTGGGATTAGGCTAAGCACCGATGGATGGAGGGTTTGCTCTCTATCCTTAAATTGTGTTCCACCATAGGACTATGTTATACCCTTACAATACTAGTGGATCCATTAGTGCTCTTTCTGTTGAAGTAAATCCCAAAGTGGGAAGAACTCCCGTAAGGTGAAATTACTCTTGAAATCCTTTCTGAAATGGGATGGGCTCCCATAAAGAAGGTTACTTCCCCAATATGGGATGGACTCCCATAATGTGAAGTATTGTTTACCTTGGAAAGTAGACCAACTCTTTACCAATGAGGGGTAATCATCGGGATTCCAAGTTGTAGTTCACTTGGTATTATTCTATGTCGGTTGAGGTCTCTTCCCACACTTATGTGTTATGATCTATACAAATTGAATGATTTGCAAAGCATGATTTACTTAAGTATTAATCATACATGTCATATTGCTATTACGCTATCTATTGCTTATCATTATGCATTTTGCCTATGTTGCCTATCTCTTGTTGCATTCCATCCTACATACTTAGTAAATTCAAATGTACTAACACATGCTCAATGCCTACATGATTTTCCATATAGGAACTGGAGTTCCACTTGATCATTATCCTCATCCGCATGGCTAGTAATATCTATTCAAACAAGTTGGTGAGTCATCAATTCAGAGGACATAATTCTCTGTATTTATGCTATGTATTGACTCTTCTTATGTTGGAAACTTATGATTATTAGGGTGAGCCTGGTTGTTTGTCTTTGCCCATGCTAAGTTCTACGTCTAGAAGTATTGTTGGACAAGTTATGTATTATACTTGAGTTTTGACTCATCTATGTTATTTATGTACTAAGTCTCTCCCTTAGTCCTAATTTCCCTTGTTTATGTTTTCTCCTATTGTTTACTCTTGCTTCCGTGACCAAGGATGTATGTATGATATGCTAAGAAATGTGTTTGGGATTCTTTCGGGTTCCCTATTATCCATGACATGTCTAGGCCCTAGTTTGGGTCATGACACTCGTAGATCTCTTCTCTATTTTAAATTACTCCCCAGAATATTATGTGACCCTAGTGTACGAATCTTAAACTACTTTACGAGTCGCACCTAGTTCTCATAGACTTTTCCAGTTATCCATATTGTTCTGAAGCACTGGTCTATGAGAGCACTTTATGAGTGATAGTGCTCATTACGATTCATAAAGGGGCTTTTGTAGAACCTTTGTATGCTTGTTTCAGATTACTCTTTGCATTTTATTTCTTGATTTTTGGGCCTAACCATATCTCGTTTGTGTCTATATTTTAGGTACTATGTCCCCAATAGGAAATTGCTCAATGATCGAGGCATTTAGGAGAAAGCTCAAGTATGAGCCTACTGATGACGAGCCTTCAGTTACTGAGTAGACCCCTCAGCTTAGTAGGTCATTGGAGATATTTAATTGCCACCCTAACCTAGAGGAACCTCGACCACAGACTAGAGCTGCTGGTAGAGCTAGGCAGCCTCAAGTTCAGGGTGATAGTGCTTCCCGGTCTGAAGAGAAAGGTACTGACGAGAGTGGGAGCACCATGCCCCAGATGACTACATCTAGAGAGGATCCTAGTTCTGAGGAAGGAGCAGATATCGAGTCCTCCATCGTACCATCTTCTTCATTGGCACCAGATGCTATTACTCACTAGTGGCGCATAGAGGGTATGGAGGCTCTAATGTTTGAGGGAATATAACCCAAGGAGACGGGAAAGATGACCTATCCATCTATGAGGAGCCTAGGGTTATTGATGATGGACTGAGTTGTGTCCTAGGTTTGCAGGACACAATGATATTATTTGGTCTTATTTGGCTGATGGAGTCAGTTGGATGATATTACTCAATTTTGGTAAGGGAGGTTTCTGCGTCTTACCCAGATACAACTCAGTGTAGTCTTCCCAAGGGAAAGAAGCCTCTCACTCAACCTAGAATGATAGTGATACATGTCAAAGGTCGGAGGGTCAAAATTTCTGACGAGTCGTTCCATCATATGCTTTTTGGTCGCGTGTATCATGCCCCCAGATCTACAGCATAATTTTACCACAGGTTGGGGCAGGCCAGGAATTCATTGGTTATGAAGGATCCGTACAGCGGGCCTCACTTATGAGATGGGTGACTAGTCATATTTCAAAGTAAGGTACGGGGCCTTCTTGGGTGACCACCCACACGGAGCCTATAGTAAAGGCTTCACTAAGCTTCCCCACCAAACTTTGGTGGGCTATCGTTATTTCATGCATCTGGCTGACATTGGCGGATAATACACTTATGCTGGAGCATGCAATTTTCATTGCGAGTATCTTAGTTGGCTATAACATTGATTAGGCCCAACATATAACCAAGTAGATACATTCGTCAGCACTGAAGATGGCCACCTCCATTCCAGCTGAGCTACTTAGTGGAGGCCCAACATACTCTGGAACCTAGCCTAATAAAGGCTAATGAGAGCCAAGTGGCACTTTAACGGGCGCAACATCTGCCTCTGCCAGAGATGTTCATTCTAGAGCTACCACCTGAGGATTCGAACAGCGACTGCCACCACTATTACTTCTACTTCTACTACTGATGAGAGACCCCAGCAACCCGAGGCAGTCGATGTTGAGAGGGGTGCTCTTATATCTCTCCTTCACCAAAGGCCACTACTGCACAACCTTTTATAGTGGGCATAGTATATATGTCCATAGCTTCTGTCCAGACCATGGTATAGTGGTTATCACGTGCTGAGGCCTAGTTGTCTCATCTTATTTAGAAGATTAGGCCAGAGGTCCGACAGGCTATTGCTGACTCAGAGGAGCAGAGCCAGGCATTCACTATTTCTACTATTCAGGAGTGTGTTTTTGCAGAGGATTCCCGTATTGATGCCTTTGAGGAGCGAATTCAGGAGAGACTAGCCGAGGCTCGGTCTTCGAATTTGTTAGTCGTCTATCATAGATCGAGAAGCCTAGGGCTAACATGACATCATCACTTGTGGCTCCAGTTACACTGGCAGAATGGAACCTCCGGAGCTGTTGTTTGATTTGTTTTCCTTTGAAGAGCCTACACAGACTTCCCACAGGATGAAACCCCTCATAGAGGGTGATAAGCTAGAGGAGAGAAATACATCTGCAAAGCTCTAAGAGAATAAGGAGGAGGATCTCAAGCTGTCCCGGAGGACATCGAGACACGAAAAGGAGGTGAGGCTAGCTCGTGAGCATGATAGGGAAAGGAATATTGGCCACTCCGAAAAAAGTAATACAGTTGATGAGACTACCTCGTATGGTGAGGATGGCCAGACTTAGTTCGAAACTGGTGCTTAAGCGGCCAGGTATGTTTTTAACCCCCTACATTCTATTTTTGATTGATTTTGTGCATTAGGGACAATGCGTATCTTTTCGATAGGGTATGGGTAGTTATGGGCCTTAGTGAGGTCTAAGTAGCTTATGGTCCATAGCTACACTAAATTTTGATCTCAAGGTTTTCTTGCCTATGTTCTTTTTCCTTGTGGATATTTAATTTCTGTTGAACTGACATGTTTAGGATTTTTAGATAATATTTTTAGCAAATAATACTAAAACTTATAGCATATAGCATGTTATGTCTTGTTTTCAAAAATGGTACCCACCAAAATATTTTGATTAGAAGTTAGATGGAAACTATGCATTTTCACTACCAAGCACAGGGCCTAGATGTAACACAGGGAATGGGAAATTCGGAGACAACTCAAACAAGCATATTAGCATATTATGTACACATCCTAGGTTATGGAAGCAAAATAAGATAATAACAATAGTCAAGTATTTAAAAAGGGAAACAGGACTAAGGGAAGTCTTTCATAATCATAAAACATAATAAGAGTCAAGCTCATAATCTTATACAATCATAGTATTAAATAATTCCTCTACTTTAGAATGGAGCAGGGGCCAAGACACTTCCTGGGCTCACCCTCATAATAATAAGTATCCAACATAAAGAAGAATTCTCAACATAGAATGAGTAATATAGACATTGTCCGCGGAGTTGAGGACTCACCAAAGTTTGTTTTCAAAGGATCGAACTAGCCATCTGGAGGAGGAGGATTGATAGGAGCTCTAGTCCCTACATGGTAATATCATCCAGGCATAATATATATGTTAGTACATGGAATGTACTAAGTATACAAGGTGCAATGCAACAAAGACATAAGCTGTAATATTCAAAATGCATACACATAGGCAATGGATATAATCTCAATATGACATGTATGAGCAATGTTTGAAACAAATCATGCATGTAAAACATTTTCTTTCATAATATATAATACATATGTGGGAGGAGACCTTAACTTATACAGGCCAAGAGAGCTACTACTTGGAATCCAAGGCATGACACCCCTCATCAGTGTGATTGAGGTATGACACCCCTCGACAAGGTGTGGTCTGCTTGATAAGGTAAACCATATATGACCCCACATGAGGGAGAAAATATGTAATAGATGGATCCACTAGTAAAGACCATTTATTAAAAATAATATAATCCTATGGTGGCACATAGTTTAGAGACTAAAGACTTTATGTAAGGACCCCTTGAGTTGAGCCCCCATCTTGAGCCTCAATCGGTGCTAAGCCTAATCGCTTGGAATACTTGAAATAACCATAACCATAATCATAATATGAATAACTTGTAAGAGACATGATAACATGACATTAGTAGCTCATTCACATACTTGACCTCTTCTAGTGAGCTTACTGGAACTTGAACATGAGGGCAAAATAATAATCATGCTTGATCCCTTAACTTGACATAAATAGCTTAGAAGAGGATAAAATCTTAAAATAGGACTCAACTTGTAATTTGTAACATCATAGATACTTTTCATGAATTTTATACATTCTTGGAAGCCCATAGTTAGCTTGAACTCAGTTGACTTGTAAACTACGCAATAGTTCATCAACAACTTAGAAATTCTTATAATGTATTTCGTCAAACACATGGTGGGTTCATGACATTTGTTCAAAATCATGCAACTCAAGAGTATAACAATAAAGAGTAAATAAATTCAAATCAACCCACTAATACTATAGTAAAACCCTCTTTTTGGGTATTTTGAAATTCATCTCAAAACTCACAATAGATCATAGTTTTCATAGTTCAAATCATGCATAGTCTCAATAAACATAAAGCAACCTATGAAATAATCTTTAAATTGATATTCATGATTAATCAGTTAATACTTGATAAAAACCCTACATAATTTATATTCATAACTCATAATAAGAGATACCCATAAGTAATACAACTTGAAATCATGTAATATTTCATAGAATGTGAAGGATGGGTTCTATCGGTGAAAAGACTCATGGATGAAGACCCACATACCTTAAGCTTGAAATTTCATGGAGTAAACTTCAAGGAGACTTGAAGCTTGAGATAGGTTCTTGAGATTCAAAATTGAGCTTGAAATCCTTGAGTTTGAATGAGAGATTTGATAGAATCTTGGAGAGGTTTTAGAAAGCGTTTTATGAGTTTCAGAGTTGAAAAATGATTACGTATGAAAGTTTTCACATTTAAATAGGCATTGCATTATTCCCCAAATGCCCTAGAAATTAGTTGGAAAAACAAGGGGAAAAATGCATTGGTCTGCACCCTTGGCATGACGCGGACCAAACATGAAGCCAACTTTTACACAGTGGTACGCCCTGGCGCGTCGCAGCTATGTCACACAGGGACATTGTAATTCGATTAATTACTGTAATCACCCCAAAATGTGCTCGAAAATGTTCCTCAAGAGTGCCCAAAATCGTAATTTAAATATATCTCAAAATCTATCTGCGATATCTAAATTCTAACTTCATATTCTTGTTTAGGCAGTCATTTTGAGTGGAAAATGTGTCTAACCCAAATTTAAGAGGAAATGATTACCAACTTCGATTTTCAAAAATTTCATTTCCAAAGAGCTTTTCGCACCCCTAGCGCGACGCACCAAGGGCGCGCACCAATGTAATTTCTTGGGCAGTTTTGAGTTCGGTCCAAGACTTTTAAGTCTTGTGTATAAGTGTTCCAAAACGTGAGAATACCTATACTTATCCATTTTCACCCCAATAACATTCTAATCATTTCCTAATACTCATTCGAACAGTTAGCCAAATATTTTACTCTTAAACTCAAGCCTCAAAACCCTCTCTGGATCTAAGAATTTTCTCTCAAGCTTCAAGTCTCCTTCTGGAATCTTCACCAAGTTCATCTCCAAACCTTTCACCCATGATACCCAATATCTTTTATTCAAATTGCATGATTTAAAGTTGATTTATCCATGGGTCTTATTCATTATGAATTTCACTGCACATTATATTGGGGTTTATTAAATTGTGACTATTTTACTATGTTTGGAGTTATGAATCTAAGGTCTATTGTGAGAATTGATGAAGGGTCTTGCTGTATATTGTTTGAGCGTGTTACCAAGTATCTATTAATTGCTTTACACTGATTTTTTTAGCATGATTTTACTCTTGGATTGCATGGTTTTACACTAGCATTACCCACATACTAAGTGTTTAGTAAAATGCCCGGTTATGGATTCTTGAGGAATTGAAGGTCCAATGTATGTCTTATGAGTTGAATGACTATATAATTATGAAATTATGACGTAATGATGATGAAAAGGGATGTTTGTGTTTGATGATCAAAGAAGTGTATATATATGTGATATTATCTCCATATAGTGTTGGGCATGACAAAGCCTACTTGGGGGGTTGTAGGCTCGGGTAACCTATCGAGGAGTTAGTACCTTGGTCGCCTAGCTCGGAGGTGGTAGGCCCTGGTAACCTTGTTAGGGGTTGGTACCCATCAACCTTTATAGGGGGTTTGTACTCTTTAAACCTTGATGGGGGGTTTGTACTCTGTTAACCTCAGTGGGGGGTTTGTACTCTATCAGCCTCATGAAGTGCTTCGTACCTCATGCGCCTATCTAATGGGGTGTTCTTCCTTGGTTTGCAGTAAAAATGGTCGCTACTTACACTCGTATTATGATCTATATAAGCATGGTTTTACTTCAAGCATTATTCACACATGCCATATTGTTACTATACTATTCATTGCTTATGATTACACATTTTTCCATATTGCCTGCCTCTTTGTTGCATTGCATTCTATATACTTAGTACATTAAAATGTACTAACATATATTCTATGCCTACATGATGTCACCATGTAGGAACCAGTGTACCGCTTGATCATCCTTCTCCTCCTCGTGTCTAGTACGACTTCTGTCAAACTTATTTTTGAGTCCTCCATTTCGTGGACATTACTTATGATCTCTTGCTATGTATTAAGACTTTCTCTCTTTTACTTATGTATTGACTATAAAGGTGAGCCCAGTTGTTTTATCTTAGTCCCCGCTCTTATCTATGTAGTAGAGGTTTTGTTGAACATGTTATGTATCTATGCTATGATCTTCGATTCTATTGACTCTTGATGTTTATGATATAGAAGATACCCTTAGTCTTAATTCTCCATGTTTACGTTTATCTCTTATTGTCACTTTAATTTATTTCATGATCAAGGATATGTAATGATATGTTATAACGCTTGTTTATGGTGTGTTTGGGTTCCCATTCGCCGGTTACATGTAGGCCTTAGGATTGGTCGTGACAAAGGTGGTATTAGAGCACTAAGTTCTTAGATCGTCGGAGTCCTACATACTGCGTTGATTAGATTCTTATTCATGTTTGTGTTGTGTACCATAACTATGAGTAAGAAGTTGTGAGACATTTTATGAAATGTTTTCTCTCTTCAACTTCTAAGTCGTTCTATAGAGTTGATGTAAGCTTTCCCCCTAATGATTGTTCTTTCCTATGCTAGATTATGCCTAATATAAGGGGAAGATGAGCCCGCACGCTCGAGGAGCAACCGACCAATGGAGAGCTTAGGGATGCTCTAACCTTGCTTGTACAAGTGGTGGCTAATCAACTCAACCAAAGGGCCCGAGCCCCTTTTGGTCTTATAATGGCTTCTCAGGTGAGAGACTTCATGAGAATCAATCCCCCAGAATTCCATGGATCAAAGGTGAGTGAGGACCCTCAAGAGTTCATTGATGAGGTTTATACAATTTTGTCCATAATGGGTGTGAGGCTGGAGGATGAGACGGAGTTGGCGGCCTACCAACTCAAAGGGATAGCACAAATTTGATACAACTAATAGAAGGAGAAAATGGTAGTCAACTATGTGGTGCTTTGGGAGGAGTTCAAGGTGACCTTCCTTAATCTGTTCTTCCCCCTTGAACTTAGGGAAGCTAAGTTGGTGTAATTTATGAATTTTAGATAAGGGTCTATGAGTGCAAGGGAGTATTCCCTCAAGTTTACCCAACTCTCTAAGTATGCTCCACATTTGGTAGCCGACTTGAGATCTAGGATGAACAAATTTGTGATGGGTGTTTCCGACTTGGTTAATGAAGAATGCCAGTCCACCATGTTTGATTAATGACATGGACGTGTCACGTTTGATGACCTATGCCGAGCAAATGGAAGAGGAGAAATTGAGGAAAAGAAGGGGTCATAAGGCCAAGAGGGCCTGTTTTGAGGGTACATTCCAAAGGAGTGACCGGTTCAATCAAGGCCAAAGATCTACTCATGCATTTGATAAGTGGTTTGCAAATGTTTTCATCCCAAGGTGTTAGGAATGTGGCTGCTATTGATGTGTGTCCGAAGTGTAGTAAAGGTCATGGTGGCCCATATTTGTAAAAAGACCGGTGCTTGTTATGATTGTGGGAAAATGGGGCATAAGGTGATAGATTGCCTTTGAAACTGCAACAAGGGCAAGGAGGTTCGTCCACAAGGTGCTAATATGGTCCCAATTGTGAGAGGTGGCCGATAAGATGATGGCCCAAGGCACAACCGGTTCCATGCTTTGCGTGGGAGGCAAAGGGTTGATGAAGTCCCCGATGTTGTTACCAGTATGTTGAAAAGCTTTGACTTTGATGTGTTTGCATTAATAGATCAGGGTGCCATTCTTTCTTTTGTTACACCCTTTGATGTAAAAAAGTTCCATGTTGACCCCGCGTTGTTGCACGAGTCATACGAGGTGTCTACTACTATTGGTGCATCTATTGTTGCTAGAAAAGTTTATAGAAGTTGTCCTATTTTCATGTCTCATAAAATATTGCCTTGCGATCTTGTTTTGTTAGAAATGGTTGATTTTGATATTATTCTTGGGATGGATTGGTTGCATACAAACTATGCTTCTATTGATTATAGAACCCGTGGGGTCAAGTTCCAATTGAACCCGTCCTTGAGTGGGAGAGTCAAGATGTGGTGGTAAAGGGTAGATTCATCTTCTGCATTAAAGCCCGTAAGTTGAAGATGTGGTGGTAAAGGGTAGATTATCCTCCAAAAGAGAGGTGTAACTTGGGCGTGATCAAAGTTTATGTGCTGATGCATACGTATTTCATGTATATACCAATGGGATTATTCGTCATTGTGTTCCTAAGGTCCAAATGAAGAGCATACTTGAGGCATGGCACTCGTCATTAGTGGGTGGACATCATAGTGGGATTGGAACAACCTACAAGATTATACAAGATGGGTATTATTGTCCTACCATCTACCAAGATTCCCATGACTTTGCCAAAGATTGTAATAGGTGCAAAAAAGAAGGTGGGGTTACTCGCAAGCGTGAGCTCCCTCAAGATCCTATTTTGGTGATTGAGTTGTTTGAAGTGTGGGGGATAGATTTTATGGGACCATTTTTTATCTTATGTGGAAACAAGTACATCTTAGTTTCTATGGAGTATGTATCAAAGTGGGTAGACACCAAGGCTCTACCTTGCAAAGAGGGTAAAAATGTCACAACATTCCTAAAAAAGAACATCTTCTAAATGTTTGGCACCCTCGGGAAATCCTTGGTGATAAGTATTATCACTTCCGCAATAGAAATTTTGAAGCTCATTTTAAGAAGTATGGAGTGAAACATAGGGTGACGATGCCTTATCGTCCTCAAAGGAGTGGGCAAGTGGAAGTGTCAAATAGGGTAATTAAATAGATTTTATCTAAGACTACGAATGCAAACTGAATAGATTGGCCACGGAAGCTGGATAGTGCATTATGGGCATACTAGACTACATTCTAGACCCCTACACGCATGTCCCCATATAAACTTGTCTTTGGGAAGACATGTCATTTGCCAATATAACTTGAGCATAAAGCAATAGGGGAATTGAAGAAGTTAAATCTCCAATGGAATGATGCAGCAACCTCTAGATGAAGCCATCTCAATGAACTTGATGAATTTCGATTGAAAGTGTAACACGCCACACCTTACAATACTAGATCAAGTCAAATGAAACATAACATGGTTTGGTCAAATTTGCGCTAATTTTCAAAAGTTCTTGAATCTCGTGTTAATAGGCTATATGTGCGTCTAACGCTTAAGAGGGTCTCTTGTATACATGTTTTGTGTCAAATTATGAAGATTATGGCCTTAAAAGGAAGTAAGAGAATTGAGATGATTGTAGGACTTAGTAAGCAAGTAAGTGAGTCACCTACTTGCTTAGCTTAAATTTGGTAGTTAAACAGAGACGAGGCTCGACTTCGAATTTGTCCAAGTTCGATTGTGAATAAAGTCAATGTTAAGGGTGTGACTTTGGCCCATGTTTTAGCATCATAAATGGGCTATATTTTCAGCCAAATAAGTATAGCAAAAAGGGCCCAAAAACATCACAACACACTTAACAAATTGGGCCCAAAACTAAGTGAAGTGAAAGTTGGAAAATAGGCAGCCCAAGCCCATCAACTTGGTGATCCATTTAGGCCCATGTTCAAGGGCCAAGCTGCTGCACAAGAAGCTTACTAATATGTCGCTTAAGGTGGTAAAAAAGTCAAGAGTAAGTCTGATAAGCTAGGCCTTTAAAAAGGGATAAGAATAGCACACAAATTCATTTCAACATAGACAAGGAAAACAAATCTGCTTTCTTGGTGTTTGTTTGCTCTCGTTTAAGATGGCGAAAGACAAGCTTTACAACCTCATAAGGGTCCCTAAAGAAGCTCTAAACCTTTACTTTGAAGGTAAGCAAATTTACTTATGCACCTAGTATGGATTGTTTATCAAAACTAAAGAAACAAGTTAATGACACGTATGCTGGAAATTCCAGAGAGTTTGTATACTAAGGATTCTTGTACAATTTTCTTGTTAATAAAGAGGTTTTTCTCTTGTTGGATGGATTTATTATGAAGTATTTCTTATGTATTAAACAAAGGTTCGTGTTGCAGCAATGTTAAAATCCTGATTAACCATTTTTACAATCCATAACAGTTAGTGAGTATATGATAATGCAATTATGTGCTTAGTCTGGACTTGTGGACTGTTGGATAGAATGCTATTGTCTTACTTCCTTAATAACTGATTTGTTACTATTTTGAGACTAATTCAAGACTATTTGTATGTGTAAATGTTTCTGAAAAAGTTTGGTTAGAGTTGGAATAGGTTTGGAATTGTCGACGTCGAAATGCAGCTAGGGAAGGTAACGTTAAGCTGTCCATTTTTAGAGTGTGTGGAATTGTTATGTGTTATGCTTTGTGGGCTGTTGTAACACTTTCAAAAGGCTGAAAAAAGATGTATATGACATATACATAAGAATTTTTGTTCGAAAATACGGTTATAGGTGAAATGGTTGGACAAAACGCCTTGATGTTGCTAATTAAAAGCTTGCTACTCGTGTGTAGTTTCGTTATGTGATTGGGCTACCAAGATGTGTTTATTGGCTGCTAATGCTATTTTTACCACCTACTATGTTGTAGATAAATATTTGGATGAAGGGAAGGTTATCTTGAATTAGTAACGAGGTCATACAATGAGGTATGTAAGGTTACTTGATTTCGTATCACTTGGCATGAAACATAGATCTCTCTGTGGTACATGAAGGCATTCACCAACTCCGACACGCTATTAACCATGTCTACACTCTTGTACATGTTCATATGATCCCATACATAGACACCTTAACAACTGCATACATGTTTGGATACTAAGTTTCATGAGTTCTTGTTAGTAGATAAAGTTCACGAGTTGTCCATTTCATACACATTTCATCATTTGTGTAATGTACTCTTTTCATTGTCATATTGTCTTATGTGAGTATCCACATGTCACATGTTACATATACAGTCCTATAGCTCCAATATTATGGCCACCAAAAGAATCATCTCAAAGGTAATTGAAAAATAAAGTATACAGTTTTTGGTAGGTGGTAGCCCAAGGGGTGGAGATAGCACCTAGCCAGGGACGATCCTATAAATGGGGGGGTAGCCCGACGGGTTTAGTATAACCTACCCAGGGACAAACACGATACAATTTCACCACTGATCAGTTAGTCATTTGTATTATAGCTATGCACAGATTTTACAGTACAGATTCTACGGTAAAGGTAAAGCAATTTAAAGCGCATAAAGTACAAGATCCCACAGTATAACTAAAGGTGGTCTTTTATACTACACTAGTGTACAATTTTACTTGAGTTGTTATATCATATACAATGTTTCCTGCCTTACATACTTAGTGTATTATCTCGTACTGACGTCCCTTGCGGGGGACCTTCATTTCATGCTGCAGGTATAGGTGCTAGAAGATCCCCTCAGTAGGAGTATAGGATATTCAGCTGCTATCACCAAGCTCCAGGTTGCTTCGGGGCTTTGTATATGTCTAAAGCTTGCATGTTTTATTACACAGTTTGTTGAGGCGGGGCCTGTCCTAAACCTTATCATGGGTTTTTATTTATTAAGATGCTTTGTAGACTATGTAAAGTAAAGTTTGGTCAAGCCTTGTACTTTAAATACCGTGGCTCCAACGGCCTAGTCATATGCATTTCCTTTTGACTTGTTATCATTGTTTATATTCTTAAAGGCATGTTAAACGCACAAAGCCCTCATAGTATGTATAGAAAGCGCATAGTCACAGGTTAGTTCCCCTGAGTCTTATCGGCA
Organism: Solanum clarkiae; assembly: GCA_011800125.2. Lineage (NCBI taxonomy): Eukaryota > Viridiplantae > Streptophyta > Magnoliopsida > Solanales > Solanaceae > Solanum > Solanum clarkiae. Next base: position 4,352 of record JAABOM020067488.1, on the reverse strand, counting down.
ACGGGTGTCAGTCCGCCCTAATAGGACTTTGGGGCGTGACAGAAGTGGTATCAGAGTGGATCATCCTAAGGAGTCTACAAAGTCGTGTCTTGTTTATCAATGTGTTGTGCACCACCTTTATAAGCAGGAGGCTATGTGGCATTTAGGAGTTGTTACTTCTTTCCATTTTTTAGATCGTGCCATAGAGCGAAGTGTAATAGGTTGATTGTGTCTAACCCCTAAATTGTTTTGTATAGCAAGTATGCCTGAAACAAGGAAAAACAAAGGTAAAGAGAAGGTAGTAGAAGTGGTGGCTGGTACACCCAGTCATGTAAGGCAACAGAATGAGGCTCAAGAAGAGTCTTTATCGCAGACGTCTCCAACTTGTCAAGCTCCTAATGAACTAGAGAGCAGAGAAATTCCCCAGAGCCACCTATTGATGCTACCGTGTAGGATCTGAGAAATGCAGTCCAACTATTGACCCGTATAGTTATTGGTCAAGGTCAAAGGCAGGAAGGTCCAGTTTTGGGTATAGGTGGTACAAGTAGGGCAACTAGTACCAGGATACGTGATTTTCTTAATTTGGACCCTCTAACCTTCACTGGGTCAGATCCTAATGAAGATCCCCAATACTTTATTGATCAGATTTAGTGTACCTTAGATGTTATGCACGTGAGTGGTACAAAAGTTGTCGAGTTAGCGACATATAGGCTGAAGGGTGTAGCTATATTGTGGTTTAAAGCCTGGAAGCAATCCAAAGGTATAGATGCTCACCCAATCACTTAGAAGGAGTTCAAAGAGGCCTTTCTTGACCATTACTTACCAATAGAGATCCGGGAGGCCCGTGTAGATCAATTCTTTAATCTCTACCAGGAGAAATATGAGCGTTAGAGAGTATAGCCTTCAATATAATTCCCTGGCAAAGTACGCTCCTAATGTAATTTCTACCATGGCAGAGAGAGTTCATCAATATGTAGATAGGTTGGATACATATGTGGCCAGAGACTGCACCATTGCCTCTTTGAACAAAGATATGGATATAGCAAGAATGCAAGATTTTGCACAGAAATTGGAAGATCAAAGGCAGAGGAGAAGGGTATAAGAATTGGAAGGGGCCAGGCCGAAATAGCCAGATCTACAGAACAATTTACCCCACCCCAAAGTGAGCCCACGCCTCCATTTTTTAATAGACCGCCTAGGCCATCATCCTCTTACTCTGCAGCCAGTGCTCCGCCTCAACTTTAGGGGTCTAGAAGAAATCAATTTGTTTGGAGGAGCGAAGGGAAAGGTACCCGGACAGCGGGATATTCAGCAGGCAAACAAATGATTCCTAGGAAGCCTTGTAGAAAGTGCAGAAGAACTCATCCAGGTATATGTCGTGTTAGGACAGATGTTTGCTGTTGGTGTAGTATATTAGAGCATATAATGAGGGAGTGCCCAAGGAGATGTATGGGTGCTATGACACAATCTACTAGGTCAACTGTTGCATCATCATCATCAGTTCCTCCAACAGGTAGGGGTCAGCAAGCACCTATGGGTCATGGTAGAGGTGTTAAAAGGACAACTAGCTCTAGAATCACTCTTATGCACTGGGGAGTCAACAAAATTTTGAAGCCTTTCTGAATGTGGTCACAGGTATATTGTCCATCTTTTCACATAATGTATATGCATAAGTTGACCCTGGTTCTACACTTTCATATATCACCCTACTTGTTGCTAGGAAGCTTAAGAGAACGCCCAAATTATTGAACAAACCATTTGAAGTGTCTATACCAATCGGTGAATCTATTATGGCCAAAAGGATTTATTATGACTGTGTAGTAACTGTTTGCGACCATCAAACATTAGCTGACTTTATTGAGATAGAAAAGGTTAAATTTGATGATATAATGGATACGGACTGGTTAGCTTCTTGTTATGCCACCGTGGATTGCCGAACTAAGAGAGCGTATTTCCACTTTCAAAATGAGGCAGTTCTTGAATGGAAAGGCAATGTTGGGGCACCAAAGGGTAAGTTTATCTCTTAATTTAAGGCCAGAAAGATGATATCTAATGGGTGTATATTTCACTTAGAGTAAGGGGTATGGAGACACAATCACCAACTCTTTAGTCGATTCAAGTAGTGAATGAACTTGTTCATGTGTTCCCTGAAGAACTCCCAGGCTTACCTCCTGAATAAGAAATAGATTTTGGTATTGACTTACTTCCAGGCACTCAACATATTCCTATTCCTCCATATAGAATGGCTCCAGCAGAATTGGGGGAATTAGAAGAGCAGTTAAAAGTCTTATTGGATAAGTGTTTCATAAGACCTAGTGTGTCCTCCTGGGGTGCACCAGTGTTATTTGTACGCAAAAAGGATTGCACCTTGAGAATGTGTATCGACTATCGACAATTGAATAAGGTGACAATTAAGAATAAATATCCTCTCCCCAGGATTGATAACTTATTTGATCTGTTACACGGTACCAAATGCTTTTCAAAAATTGATTTGAGCTCAGGTAATCACCAAGTGAGGGTGAAGGAGCAGGATATACCCAAAACAAGTTTCACAAAACGCTATGGCCACTTTGAATTTCTTGTTTTGTCATTTGGGTTAACGAATGCACCAACTGTTTTTACAGATTTGATGAACAAGGTATTCAATCCATTCTTGGATGTATTTGTGATAGTGTTTATAGATGACATTTTGGTATATTCAAGATCAGAAGAGGGCCACGCAGATAACCTGTGATTGGTGTCAAAGACTCTTCGCGATCGAGAATTATATATCAAATTTTCTAAATGTGAATTTTGGCTAAAGTTAGTGGCATTCTTGGGTCATATTGTGTCTGATGAGGGAATAAGAGTTGATTCACAAAAGATAGAAGCTATGAAAAATTGGCCAAGACCAACAACACCCACGGACGTTCAGAGCTTCTTAGGCTTGGCAGGTTATTACTGGAGGTTTTTCGAAGGTTTTTCTTCTATTTATGCACCTCTAACAAAGCTAACACATAAGGCAACCAAGTTCCAATGGAATGATACGTGTGAAAGAAGCTTCCAAGAGCTGAAAAATAAGCTAACTTCTGCACTTGTGCTAGTACTTCCAGAAGGCAATGAGGGGTATGCAGTGTATTGTGATGCCTCAGGAGTTGGCTTGGGGTGTGTAATGACATAGCATGGTAGGGTAATTGCTTATGCATCCAGGCAGTTACGACCACACGAGAAAAACTATCCACCACATGATCTTGAGCTAGCACCAGTTGTGTTTGCTTTGAAAATATGGCACCACTATTTGTATGGAGTTCATGTTGACATATATACTGATCATAAGAGCCTACAGTACATCTTTAAGCAGAAAGATCTAAACTTGAGACAGTGAAGATGGCTAGAACTAATAAAGGATTACGACATTGACATACTATACCATCCATGGAAGGAAAATGTGGTAGCTGATGCTCTGAGTCGTAAGGAAATCATGAACACTAATAATCCAGTTGTGATAAGTCAGGGAATGGCTAAGGATCTAAGTCAGCTAGCCAGTTTGGGAGTTCACCTTCTCGAGACTCCAAAGGAAGCGGTTATTGTGCATAACACTGCAGAGTCTTCCTTGGTAATAGAGGTGAAAGAAAAATAGTTCAAGGATCCGGTTCTATGACAGCTTAAGGAAAAGGTGAGTGAGGGTACCATAAAAGGCTTTGACCTTGCACAAAATGGGTACTTTACTGCCAAAATAGATTATGTGTGCCTGATATTGATGGATTAAGAAAAAGAATAATGGAAGAAGCACATCTTTCCCAATATTCCATCCGTCCAGGATCAACGAAGATGTATCATGACCTAAAGGGAATGTTTTGGTGGGTAGGCATGAAAAGGGACCTTGCAGAATTTGTAGCTCAATATCCAAATTGCCAACAAGTAAAAGTAGAACACCAAAAACCAGGAGGTTACATGCATTGTATAGAACTTCCAATATGAAAGTGGGATATGATTAATATGGATTTTTTTATGGGTTTGCCTCGCTCGTTTCAGAAGTTTGACTCTATATGGGTAATAGTTGACATACTCACAAAGTCAGCACACGTCTTACCTGTCACGAGTGATTATACCGCTGAAGAGTATGCTAAGCTTTACCTCAAGGAGATAGTCAGGAAACATGGTGTCCCTGTCTCCATCATATCTGATCGAGGAGCTCAATTCGCTGCAAAGTTTTGGAAGTCCTTCCAAAGGAGTTTAGGGATACAAGTAAATTTGGGTACAACTTTCCACTTTCAAACAGATGGTCAAGAAGAACGCACCATTCAGAAACTTGAAGATATGTTGCGAGCTTGTGCATTGGATTTTAAAGGTAGTTGGGTGGACCATTTGCTACTTATTGAGTTTGCCTATAA
>JAABOM020067480.1:0-39285 GCA_011800125.2 Solanum clarkiae | reverse complement strand
TTTGGGAGAATTGAACCTTAAACTTTGAGAAGAACATGGAAAACCTAGCTCTTGCCTTGCCCTACTCTTGAGAGAATTTTTGCTTTAGGAATTTTTTTTAATAGAGAACAAACCTATGCCAAAGGGTTCCCACTCCTTTGGATGGTCAGGGGTTGAACAACACCCTTAAACTTGATTATAAATTAAAAAAATGCACAGAAGTACAAGGAGAGGGACATAGACCTTACATTTGCCCTTTGGTGGTTCATAAGTCGACCAATCCTCGAAGGTCAACCAACTGATCCCCAATACTAAAAAAAAGGAAAAGCAACCTAGTATCTAGGTACCTACGAGAGGACTTCTCTCAATATAGAAAAACTAGGAAATCAATACATAAGGTTGACTCTCCACTTACAAAATAATCCTACAACTACACCTTGATCTTCTAACAAGCTATGACTCTAACAAGGCATATCCTTTGAGAAGACTTAGAACAACAATATGAATGAATTTCTTCAAGGAAGTTCTTTAATTCACTTCAATTTTCTCCTTCTAAAGATGGCCTTACAAATTTTATCAAGATCATAATAGGCCTTGGCCTCTCTAGTAAGCTGCAAACCTGTGAAGAATAACTTTGAAAAAGAAATAGAATGGATGTACTTTGATAAATAATCAATAACAACATTTGCTTCCTTGTAAGTGTGACAACTTTTGAAGTGATGGAATGAAATTATGAATCTTATTGATCAGCTGACTGTTAGTCTAAGAAGTTTGAGATTGAAGTTTAACCCCGTTCATAGAAATTTCAGAATCCATCTCTAAAACCACTTTCCTGTAGCCAAGACATAAGAACCAACTCAAACGAAAGTAAGCAGCCTCAAGCTCAGCTTGATTATCTGTACCAATTCCCATAGGAGAAGAATAAGCAAACAACAGACCACCGAGTGGATTCCTGCAAATTTCACCCACACCAATGCTACCAGGGCTATCTAAAGCACTCTCATTAGAATCTAACTTAACAAAATCAGTATCAGGTTTATGCCAACACACATGGATCACTTTCAAATCATGGATATAACCCTCTAGCATATACATTAAACTTCCCCAATTAGAGGGACAAGACATAAGAAAACGCAGTAGCAAGGAATAAAATGGTATCTTTAATAATAGTGTAAATTACTCTAGAGCTGTTGGAAGTTTTACCACTATATTTGCAAGCACATCTTTTCTTCCACAAACTCCAACAACTAAAAATGGGAGTGGACTGCAGTACTAATTATGAGCATTATTTTTAGGCTTGATAGACGACCACCGCATCACCATGTTGCTCAAATAAGAATATCTTTTTTCTATGACAAACAAATCCGCAAAGTAACTCCATATAAACATAGTAAACCTTCCAGCAAGAAAAATATTGTCAATAGTGTCAAGTCCAGGCACCCTGCTGCAATAACAATTTGTTGGTTGTTGACCAGAAGAAACAATATTCTCATTGGTAGGAAGTTTTCCTTTTAAAGTTCTCCACAAATGAAAAAAGCATTTAAAAGGAATGCATCTATTCCAGGTCATAGTACTGATAATAGTCTTATTTCTCTTCATTCTAATCAACTCCCAAGCAGAAGAACAAGTAAATTTCCCATCACCTGTATGCTTCTAGATTGCCAAGTCAGGAACATTTTCTTGGAACTGAATCTGGTGGGTCAGAATCATTGTAACTAGCTGAGAGGGAATGATGTGAATAATTGTCTCAACATCCCAATGGCCCTGATTAATGAAAGCTGAAAATCTGATGTTGTTTGATCTAGAAATACCCTCTCTGTGGAAGGCTAGAGCACCACTACCAAGCCAATCATCCCACAAAAAATAAGAAGAACCAAAGATGATCTTCCATTGAATATGAGGTTCTACTCTAAGATTGTTTCTCATCGTATGTTTCTATTCCAATGGTTGACCAGAGTCCCAATTTTAGCAATGGGATTGGCTCAGTGACAGTACTTAGCAAGAAGAAAATCACCCCAAAGAGTCTTTTTGGTCCTAAAAGTTCCACCATTATTTATACTAGAAAGAAGTAGCAATATCAACCAACTGTCTGAACCCAATCTCCCCTTCAGCATAAGGAAAACTGAGGTCCTTCCAAGAAATCCAATGATACTTCTTTCTCTCATTTTTCCATCCCCAAAAGAAATCAGCCATAACCCCAGCGATTTTCTTCATAGTAGTATCAGGACGATAGACAGAAGAAAGAAGATGAATAGGAAGTGATTAGGGTACATGCTTGACAAAAATAACCCTCCCACCTTTAGATAACAATTTAGTCTACCAACTAGTGATTCTTGCATGTACTTTAGCCACCAAACCAGAATAGAAAATGATTCTTTGCCTTCGTATATAAATAGGACACTCCAAATAGATCATAGGACTCTCAATCTGAACAAAACCAGTAATCTCTCTAATTCTATTGATATCAGTCTCTAAAGCACGAGAAGGAACCATAAAGTGGATCTTATCCTTGTTAATGAGCTGACCAGACACACATTCATAAGTAGACAGAGACTACATAATGAGTTGAAGAGATCTTCTAGTACTAGATGTCAAAATGATCACATCATCAGCAAAACTGAGATGATTCACCTGTGGACCATTCCTTTCCATGGAAAAACCATGATAATTAGTGATGAAATTAAGCCTATTAAGATGTCTAAAAAGCACCTCAACACCCAAAATAAAAAGTGCAGTTGAAAGAGGATCACCCTACTTGAGACCCCTAGTAGAGTGAAAGAAACTATTCCTAGAACCATTTACCATGATTGAGTACCAGTTGTTAGACATAATTCTCCATACCATATCAATAAAAATCTCACCAAACTCCATTCTTCTCAGAACTAGGCAAGTGTAGGACAATGATACCCTGTTATACGCTTTGGCCATATCAAGCTTAATGACAATATTACCATCCTCAGTAGGCTTATTTATATGATGAATAATCTCTTGAGACAACATGATATTCTCAAAGATTCTCCATCTCTTAATAAAACTAGACTGATTTAGAGCGATCAAGTTAGGAAGGACAGGGGCAAGTCTTTGACACAACAACTTAGAGATGATCTTACTAGTGAAGTTACTGAGACAAATGGGTCTGAAGTCAGAAATTTTATTAGGATGGTTTACTTTTGGGAGTACAACCAAACATGCATGGGAATAGTATTTGGGAATAATATACCCACAAAAGAAACCTTGGATAATATTGAGCAGACCCCATTGATAACGTCCCAACAAGGTTGAAAATGTTTTCCATTTATACCATCAAGTCCTGCAGCTGAATTAGGATTCATATAGAACACCACTTTCTTTAACTCATCCAAAGTAGGCATGGTCTACAAATTAGTATTCTATTCATTAGTAACCATGTAGGAAATACATTGAAGTGTCTGATCCTGAATATACTTGTCTTCACTAGTAACAATTTTCTGGCAATGGTTGCAAGCAGCAGTAGCAATCTCATCATCACCATGAAACCAATTCCCTTCATCATCCTTGATAGTGTGAATATACAACCTTCTCCTTCTACCCCTAATCAGTGCATGGAAGTAACTGGAATTTACATCACCTTCTTGAAACCATTATAGCTGAGTCTTTTGTTTGTGAACTGAATTTTCAAGCTTTAGATATCTAATATATTCTGCATTAATAGAATGTGAAGCAGTCCTATCATCAGAATTATTGGTGCTAATCAGATTCTCTTCAACCACCTGAACCTTATCTTTAATCTCTTTTACTTTGTCATAAATATCCCCAAAAGTAGCTTTGGACCAATTGCTAAGAGTCGAAGATAACCTCTTCAACTTGAAATGAAATGCCCACATAGGATTACCCTCCATACTTCTATTCCAGCAGCTTCTAAAAGTGTCCATGAATGACTGATTGTCACTCCAACTATTCAGAAATTTGAAATACTCAATATGGTTGGCTTGATTATCCACCATCTCCAACAATAGAGGTGTGTGATCAGTTGCAGTAGAAGGAAGCTGACAAATAGAGGAATGAGGCATGTCTCTAACCACCTATCATTAACCAAGGCCCTGTCTAACCTCTTTTACATTCTCTTGTAAAAATCCATGTGATTGCACAAAGTATACTTTTGGCAACTGAACCCAATATCCATGAGACCACAAGTGTCAATAGTGCTATTAAACTCAAAATTTTTCTTCATGTTGTAAGGAAATCCCCCAACTTCTCCTCAGGATTAGTAATCACATCAAAATCACAAATAGCATACCAAGGTTTATCAGTATTGGCATGGATCATCAACATATCCTAAAGAGGCTTTCCGAGCAAATCTTACACAACATAAACACAAGTCATCATGAATGGTTGAGAACACAAGTCTTCATGTGTAAGAATATAAGTTATGTGTTGATCATCATTATAACGGTACTTGTAGTCCACATCTTCAGAACAAAACAACAAAAATTTTTTGTTAGGATTGCCCATTGCATAGTCCATATTAAGTTGAACCCTAAAACATTAGAGTTGAGAACAGTCAGAAAATGGCTCCATAATGGCAAAAAATGAAAGCTGATGGAGAACACTTGGAGGTAAAAGATCCATTTGCTGCCTTCACACCCTGGGTTCTAATACCCTTCACATTCCACACAAGGTTGTTAATCTTGGAGAACACTTGGAGGTAGAAGATCCATTTGCTGCCTTGTGCAATCTATTGTAGTAGTCACTTTTCCAGATCCCAAGACTTTGAAATATTATTTACATTTGGCCCTTCTTCAAGATCAATTACTTCCTCATTGTTTTTTACTATAGTATGGTCCTTGTCCTTTTGAATTTCACTTGATTTGTTGTCTAGTAATTCCTTTGGTTGGGAATCATCCACAATAACTTCTTGAGTAATTGCTTGCCATTGCTTCAAGTTTTGGTTTTCTTCTTGATTTTGTTGAACGTTATTATTCTTCTTTTTCTAATTTTTGGTCTTGGGAACCTGCCAATATGCTTGATAAATAACTTCTTTTCCTTTTCTATTATCTTCTTGATGATTTATTTGACCTGTATTAATAGCATCCACATTAATAGTATTTGTAGAATTAGGTATAGATTGCTAAATTACCTGATCTGATTGAGCATTTTCAGAAGCTAGGTTGTTCTTGATCTGGTCAACATCTTTTCTCTTTTTCTCCTCATCATCTCTTTTCTTGACCTTACAAACCAGCTCCAGTTTCCCCTGATGCTTGCAATACACACAATAATCAGGTAATCCCTCATAGTGAATTGCTTACCACCTCCCAATAGTATAATTAGTCTCATCAGTACCCATATAAATGTGAGGTGGTCTTTCTTGGAACATCAAACAGCATCCTTACTTTGGCAACACTATCTCTTGTTTCCTGAATATATGTTGCATCCATATATAGTGTTTTACCAATAGGAGCTAAAAGAGTTGAGATAAATTCCTTGGTGTAGCAATGCAATGGGAGCTCAGGAAGAGTGACCCATACAAGCGTTATAGGTGTCTCTTTCTTAAGAGTGAAGGAAGGAGCCCACTTTTGAATTCTCATTATCTTCCCTTCAATGAACATCTTCTGATTGTTCCATACAGTGTTGTGATCCTCCTCATTGTCCAAATCAATATAGATATGCCTTGCACTGAAGCAGGCAATTTTAACACCTCCTATCAATTGAGTTTGCTGGATAAAACAATTTCTGATAAGTTCCATCTTGGGCATAGTGTTAGAGAATTTCTCAACCAGAGTATACTTACATTTGTTGGCCAGTTTATTCATAAAATCATCCTTCTGAAAAATCACAGCAGGAAGCCCTTGTGTAGTAGTGAATATGAGAGGACTAATCTCAATAAGTGCCTCATTATTTGCTTGCTTTGCCCATTACATGGTAGCATAAGAGTGTATAGTAGTAAAGGCTGGAGGTTCAGGAATTTGGTTGGATTTGGGAAAAGTGTTGGCAATAGGAGTAGAAATTTTTGGTAGCATTTTCAGAAGGAAATTTTTGTTTGGAATTGTGGTTATAGGTGGTTTGTATTTGAAATTTAGAGGTTAATTTGGTGAGATCATGAGGTTTAGGGTGGTGGAGTTTAGGTTGAGGAACATCTTGGTTGGGATGATTCTTATCAGTACCAAATTTACTCTTATTGCTCCTGTTGAGATCAACCCCTTTATTATCAACTCTGGTAGTCAACCCATTCTTTCCTTGTTTGGTAATATTAGGTACAACAACCATAGTAGGACTCTTAGTTTCCTCCTGGGTAGGAATTTTCTCATTCACAAGAGTCTTAGCATGTTCCGTCAAAACAGAAGCCATATTCCCAGACTTAGGAGGATTCCTAGAGTTGTTCAGGTTACTATTAATAGAGTTAGGAGCCTTACCCGCTAAGGATGTTGAATCCTTAGTAATTTTTCCTTGATTTTCCTTATGTGTTTCAGTCAAGTCCATAAAATCTACAGCCTCAACTTGGTTTAAAACATGTTTAGAAAGCATAATGCTTAGACCCCCCAAGTTAGCATCATCAAAAATAGGGTTCCCAATATTCATTAGGCTGCTATTATTAGTTGTAGCGTTATTCAGATTTTCCCCATGCCCCATAAAATGGCATCATTAACCTCCTGCCTGGCCCCAATCAAATTTGGGACAGAATAGACAGCCAAAACCCTGGAATTTAAGTTAATTCATTTGAGTCATTACCTTTTGGTCCTTTTCATCCCCTTAGCTCCTCCTTGTTGTTAATTGCATTTTGGTATCCATCATTCCCTTCAAAAATCACCGGAACCCATTCGCTACCAATTAGGTCAGTCGTAACCCTAGTTTCCAAATTATGTGTAATCTGAGCATTAACTTTTGGGTCTTTTGGTCCTAGAAGATTCTCCTTGATCATAGTTTCTTGGTGGTATACCCCATGTCCCTCGAATTTTATGGGAATTTCACCATCGGCAAATTGGTCAGGTGAAAACCTAGATCCCGAATTTGATGAAAATCCTGCATTAACATTTGGGGCTTTTTTTTGTTGGAAGATCTGACGTTATCTCCTGAGTCGATTGATATAAGTCTTGGTCCACGAAAATCATCAGAGCTCCGTCGACACCACCAAAAAATGCTTTGTCATTAATTCCGTTGGTGGAATTGGCCACAAAATCACTAGTGGATACATCAAGACCCATAGAGTCTATTGGAGGTATTCGCTTATCACGAATACCATAGAAAGTTAATCAAATTCCAAGGGGCAAATTTTGCAATTCGGAGGCAACTCTTGCAAAAATCGCCTCATAAGATCATGTAATTGGCAAGATGGAATGATCTAATTTATTGACCATTGATGGATCAAAGGTTGTAGAATCATCTCCTAGCATTGGAAAAACATGAGTTTGTCCCAGGATCATTAACGAAATAATTTTTTGAACCCTTGATAGTTCCTCTTCAGAAATCTCAACAATGATCACTGGACTAATCTAAGATTTGCCGGAGCTATGGGCTGAGTCAGTGTGCATTCTATGTATGATTGTATGTTCCTTGTCAAAGATCTCTTGATGATCTTGGTTTGGTGGCCATTCATCCGCCGTCGACGCTTCACATGTCATTCTGGCGAAGTAGGCTATGTTTGCCTCCTAGAGAGCATTTTTTAGAGAGATTTTTTTAATGTGAGAAAAATTTAGAAAATGGGAAAGTGATGACTTGGGAAAATTTAGAGTAGAAGAATGAGGTAATAAATGAAATATATAGGGTTTTAATACTTGTTTAGGGTCTCTTTTTGGATCCTAAAATTACATTGTTTAGGAATAGGACTGATAAAAGTGACAAAACTGCCCCTCATAAAAACTGCTGGACTCAACCTCCGAAACCCCATTTATAGGTCGTAGGTAAAACTATGGGTCATGTAACATCTTATGGGTTATGGTTGGACTCGTAGAGTCCTTCTACTAAGCCATTTTTCTTATTTTCTCGGTCTTATTCCATAAAGCACTGTACGGGCTATACATTAATTCACTAGCCGTGTTGGTAACACATAGGTCACCTTCCAGCAACCTCAAAATTTCCTTTATGTCTGATATTCTCACTGATGACCCTATATATGGACCGTAATATAACCTAGGGCTATCACTTGGTCCGTAGGTTGCCCAATACTAGGAAAGTTTTTCCCTTTCCTGAAGTTCATGTTTACGGACCAAACCGACGGACCATATAATAACCTATGGAGCGTAAGTCACCCCCGTAAACTTGACTGTAGCCCATTTTCCAGGTCAACTTTCTACACTCTTAGGCTCCTAAACTGAGGGTCGTTACACTTATTCATGCTATGTTTTGCTATGTTAAGACTTACATTTCACTTTATCTTAAAGGTGAGCTAGTAGCATGTTCTAGATATAGCAAAGATCTATGATGTAGTGGCATGTATGGACGAACTGATGTAACTTACTTTGATAGAAGACTATGAATTCTTATGTTTCTGCTTGTTTACTCTCTTTATTGCTATTTTACCTTATGTATACTTATGATATTTACAAGAGGCTTGGATGAGGCGCGTTCGTGTTCCATATTCGTCATGTCATGACTAGGCAAAGTTTATTCGTGAGACAATATAATGTGCATATTAGGAAGAAAGTATGCCATAAAGCACTACACCACCCAATATTTTACCTTCTATACTCTTACTTACAGTTACCTTCATCATCCCTAGTATATGACATGATCTCAGCCTTTTTAGTTATTGAGATGCTATCAAAATACAACATACTTGATGCTTAAAACCTAGTATTTTTGTGTTCTCAATGAGACATTTATGAATTTTATGTATTTTTGTGTTTAGTTTTGCAGGAAAGTAGGTTGGCTTGACTTTGGGGCAAAATTTCAGACTTTTCTAGTTTTTGGAGAATAACAAGAGCCTTTATGTATTGTAGAGCATTCTATGAGTTGTAGAGGAGGGTTTTATGAGAAATTCCTGTGAAATATGATTTATGAAGTTCAACTATACGAGACTTCTATATGAGACGTAGATCATTCCATGATTCGTATAGAGAGGTTTCGTGAAGATTTGTAGTGAAGGACTAGTTGATGTAGATTAAGTCTACAAGAGTGTAATATGATTATTAATCTGTATACAACTGGTAATGTGAATTTGTGGTAGTGAATTTTATGATCCAAAGGAGCTGAATACAAGACCCCGATTACAACTCGTAAATCACTTTACGAGTCGTAAAGACTTGTAATAGAAAGTCGCCGACCAATTTTTTTATTTTTAGAAATTAATTGTACTTACTATAAATAGTAGTTTTTGGGTAATATTTCAGGAGAGTACAGTAGAGAACGTCATTAGAAAGTACTTTTAGAGTTTTGTAATTGGAAAATTCAATTTTGGAGAAGAATACACTTGTGAATTAGTTGGATCTTTAAATCTTGTGATTCTCAATTAATTTTGAATTTTCTTATTATTCAATTCAATTTGATAAGTGTTTAATTATGTTTTCTCAATTCATAATCTTCATCTATCGATAGCATGAGTAGCTAAATCCACAACTTGGGGTTGTGGGAACTATGAAGATCTAACCAAATAAACCCGAATAATTTGTAATTCTTGGAATGGGTATTTACATGTAGTAACCAATTCTCTTCATTTTATATGTTTTCTAGTAGTGGTGAACATTAGAACTTCCCTAGTGTTACCTTCCCAATCTAGGTAGTAATGAATAGGAAAATAGATTGATTAACAGGTTTCAATGATGTGTTCTCGTCTAATCAACTGAACCAGACCAAGGGGAGGTTGGCTAGTACTATGGCTAATGGTTAGTTTTGCACACTCTGGATATGGGACAAGTCACATAGTGTTCACCTCTCACATTTGACTAAAGGGCTTGTTGAACTTAAATTTGCATGCTTTACTCTAGTCAAGAATTGGGTTAGCCGGGGATATTGATTCGGTGAATCATGGGGAACACAATACCCAAATTGCTCTCAATTATTGATTTTCTCTTCTGTTAGTTAGTTTAGCCTATTTTCTAGATTAACATTGCAACCATCTCCCCTGATCTAACATTGATGCCAATATATTATCTTCATTTTGCTCTGGATTGAAATCTTTAATGAAAAATATAGCTCCATGATCAAAAGATCCTGCCATGATAAATCTTGCGATATATTGGTGGTGGGTATAATTCGTTGTGAGTCTCTGTATTCTCAGTGTGATTCGATCCTAACTTTAGTTAAGTTTTATATTTGACAACGATCGCTTTATCCTAAAAATAGAGGTGTAACTTGGGCATAATAAAAAATTATGGCGCTGTCACCGGGGCATACGACCAGACTTAATTGAATGCATTAATAATTGTAATTCAAGTGTTAATCTTTAGTTCGCTTGTATTTTACTTTTGTTTTTGTTTTTATTTTTTTTTCATTTCAAGTTATACTAGTAGTGCATGCCCAACACTAGGAGTCAAGGCAATTCCTTTACTCCACTTGATCCAAAGATCTAAAGAATTATAAGAAGAATGGCCCAAGAAAATGCTAACATCGCGGGTAATGCAGCGTAGAATTAGAATGTTAAAGATGATGATTGGAATGAAAATCCACCTCCTTTGGAGAATATTCCACAGCCTTGGGATTTCAATGAAAATGCTTGTTGGTGGAATCAGTATATGTTGAACCCTATGGCTATGGATGTGATTGGGGCTATTGTGTTGCCATCATTACTGGCTGACACAAAGTATGCAGTTTCTAGTGGGTTACTTCAAATGTTGCAAAACCTTCGGTTATTTATGGGCCACCATAAGAGGATCCACATATCCACTTGCATAATGTGGCATTTCTTTGTAAGAGTGTAATGGGATCACAGAATCTGTCCGTGGATGTTATAGGATTTCGTGTCTTCTTATTGTTTCTTACAGGCAATGCCGCGTTATGGTTATCTAAGCTCCAATAGAGTTCACTAACTAGTTGGGTGGATTTGCAGAAGGCCTTTTTGGAGAGATAGTTCCCTAGATCGAAGAAGCTCAAGTTAAAGGATCAAATCAATAACTTTGAGCAACTTCCTGGTGATTCAATTAGCACTACATAGAAGCAGTTTATTAAGTGTTTAAGGAGCATCCTTGACCACAAGATAGTTGATGATGTATTTGTGGAGATCTTCTACCATGCTTTTGATGAGAATAATCAAACTTGTGCCGACAACATTATGGAGGGCATGGTTTTAGATCAACCATTTGCAGGGATTGCTGAGCGTATAGAATGAGTGGTCAAGACTAATTGTGCATAGGGCAGAGGGATAGAGCTTTTATGAGGTATTCATGTGCTGTCAATGTTGGTTCAGAGCAAGCCAAGATGCATGAGGAGATTATCCAACAACTTGCTCAACTTCGCACAAGCATGGATGTTGTGATCAAACAGAATTCGAAAATAGTGAATCCAATAGTTCGTCAACCTCCACGTGCACCTATGTATGAGGAGTCATATTTTGAGGAGGATGCTTGCTTTGTGAATGATTAGATGGGGTTTTTTTAGACCAATGCCAAAGGTCCTATAAGGAATATTGGAGCCAAGTTCAAGGAAACCAAGTTCGGAATTATAGTAGAGATAGAGCTTATAGAGACCACTGAGGTGGATATTCTAAGAGGAATAGGGGTACAAAAGCCAATTGAGGTAGAAGAGATAGATTTAGAAATGGTCAATATGTCCCATCACATAACAGAGACTCCAATACAATCAATTCTAAAATTGAGGAGATGTTTGATAGTTTGTTGAAGAAGTCCAAGACACAAGAAGAAACTCTAAGGGGCATGAAATCTGATATTTCAAGCATTAATCAAAAGATAGTCTCATTCTCTGGTTATTAAATAGTGTGAGCAATAATATGGTCAAGTGCTAACTCGGTTGAATTAGCATCAAAAGGGTACACTGCCTAGCAACACAGTTCAAAATCTAAAGAATAAAGGGAAATGTATGGCAGTTACTTCTAGGGTTGGCAAGATCAAAATTGATCCTCTTTTGCCAGATAAGGTAGAAAATGTTCGTGAGAAGATAGTTGCACATAAGGATGTTGTTGAAGGAGATAATTGTGTCAAATATAGGGTGAGTAAGGTAGCTAAAGAGCCACAAAAGTATAAGCCCGTCCCAAGGCCTCCTCCTTCTTTCTCTCAAAGACTCAAAAAGAGGGAGAAGGAAGGCAAGTTCAAACACTTTCTCTCAATGCTTAAACAACTATCCATCAACATCCTTTTTACAGAAGCTTTGGATAAAATGTTAGGTCATGAAAAGTATATGAAGGATTTCGTTAGCAAAAAGCGCACAATGAGTCAAGAGCTTTCTCAAGAGCTTCAACATAGCAGTGCTAAACTACTAAGTCATTTGTTCAGATGCGTGATGACCCAGGTCCTTTCACTATACCTTGTACTATAGGAGATATAGAGTTTGCAAGGGCACTATATGATTTGGGTGCTAATAGCAATTTGATACCTCAGGCTATTTATAAGGAGCTTGGATTGAGAGCCCTACCCCTACTAACATGCAGTTATTGATGATGGATAAAATATGAAGAAACCTGTAGGGATACTCTATGATGTGTTGGTAAAAATAGAAAAACTCATATTCCCTGCAGATTTTGTGATCTTGGTTATGAGGTTGACTTCAATGTCCAATTCATCTTGGGTAGATCATTCCTAGCCACCGGACGAGCTCTAGTGGATATCGAGGTTGGTCAACTCAAGTTTATAATGAATGACAAAGAAGTTGTCTTTGATATTCATTAGTCTATGAAGGATCCTGATGAATTGAAAAGTGAGGCTTGGGAGATTAGTGCAATCTAAGTAGAAAATTTAGTTAAGTCATGCCACGACAATAAATCAGGTGCTACTTAGGAGGCAACCCAAGGATTTTGATGTTTTAGCTTAGTTTTGAGTTTATCTTCAATTTTGGATTCTTAGTAGTTGTATGATTGTGTTTTGATTGCTATTTTTAGCATTGGGGTTGTTACGTATAGGGTGTACACAAATTTTATGAAGAGTATGTAGATAAAAGACTAAGGCAGCAAATTTTGCTGAGAAATGCATTAGGTACAGTTTCTAGGACTGGACTTATGAATCATATTGCACTTTATAACTCGTAACCCCAACCTTATCTTGTAGCGATTTCCAATGAGCATGTATAGTGTGCACTTAATCGACAAGCCAATTGTATGACTCGTAGATCAAACTATGAGTCGTGAATAGGGTTCGTGGATCTCAAGTAAGTTTTTAATTTTTTCTAAGTGCTGAGAGATCTACAAAACCATGATTTACGAGTGATAGATCCATCTAAGACTGGTAATGGTTCTTTATAGACCCAAGCCCAGTAATTTTAACTGTATTTTGACCACATTTTTTACCTAATTGACAAAACATACCCAAATTTTTTCCTCCCCTATTTTCCGATCAATTTACGGCAATCAAACCCATTTTCTGGCATGATTTTCTGGAAACAAAGGTTTTTTTATCTTTCACCTTCTCTTTCTTCTTCAAGTTCATCACTGTTCTTGGTAAGTTTCTTGATTTAATTTAAATCTAGAAATTTACATTGTTCTTAATTTCTTGATGTGATGATTGTGATGAGTTTGATGCCTAAGCGTGAATTTTCTTAATGAATTTGAATGGTGACTATAAAATTAGAGATCCCTTTGATTGAAATTTAATGTTGGAGTTCAGTATTGAAAATTTGACATGATTGAGTGCTAAATGCTATGCCTATTGAATCATCATCCATGCTTGATATTATATGATTTATGATTATGGGTTGGTGGGTATTGGCATGCACTTATGATGTTGTGTGAGTTAAATAAGAAGAGTCATAAACACAACTTCTTCCATGCTTTTTCATTTTTCGATGGGGCGAATATTTATGAAATTGTCATGGGGTATTGGTTATTATGTGCTTATCATTATTGGTTGCTTGTATTCTTTCTTTGATACGGGTAGGTTTATGTGTTGAATATGTTCTTAGGGTCAATGTGATGGACTTAGAAATATGAATTATGGATAGTTGATGATCTAAGGATTCATCAGATGATACCATCTAGGAGTCGTAAAGTGATCTATGACTCATAGATAGATCTCATAGATCCTTGAATATTTTGATATACTCTGTAGAATTTTATAGGAACCCAGTTGACGACTTGTAAACCAATTTATGAGTCGTACCTAGGGCTCATAGAATTTTCCAGTGTCCATTCTTTTTTTTTTGAAGCACAGGTCTACGAGACCACTCTAGGACTCATAGTTCTCACTATGATTCGTAAAGGGCCTCTTGTAGATCCCTTCTATAACTAATTCAATTAATTTTTTGTACTTTGTTTCTTGATTGGTGGGGCTAATTATGGTTTGTATACGTATTATTTTCAAATATTATGGATTTCAAAGGAAATCACTCGAAGATTTAGGCATTCTATAACGACCCCAAAAAGTGCCCGAAAATGTGCCTCAGAAGTATTCAAAAATGTAATTTCTATATATCTCATAATGTGTGCGCGATATCGAAAATCCGACTTCATATTCTTGTTCAGGGGGTCAAATTCAATGAAAATTGGTCTGACCCCAATTTAAGAGCAACCGTATCAAAATTCGGACAGAAAGGTTTTCAAACCCCAAGCCCGACGTGCCAAGGGTGTGCATCTATATATTTTTTTGTCCAGTCTTCGACTTCGGTTCAAGATTAAGTCTTGGGCTTAAGTGTTCCCAAACTTGAAAATACCTATACTTAGACATTTTTTACCCTCATATCATTCTTAATATTTCCCAATACTCATTCAAACACTTAGCCAAATATTCTACTCCTAAATTCAAGCCTCAAAACCCTCTCCGAATCTAAGGATTTCCTCTAAAGTTTCAAGTATTCATCTCCAATCTTCATCAAGTTCATCTCCAAAGCTAAGGTATGTAGATTTCATTCACGGTTTCCTTTCACCCATGATACCCAAGCTTATTTTTACTCTAATTTGCATGATTTAAAATTTATTTACTCGTGGGTTTTATATATCATGAAATTCACTGCATACTATATTAGAGTTTATGAAATTGTGACTATTGTACTATGTTTTATGCTATGAATCTACTGTCTAATGTGATATTTGATGAAGAGTTTTGAGGTACACAGCTTGAGGGTGTCACCAAGAATTTATTGATTATTTTACATTGGAATTTCTAGCATTATAACATTCTTGAATTGCATGATTTTACACTAGCACTACACATCATCTAAGTATTTGACAAAATGTTCGGTCATGGTTTATTGAGGAATTGAAAGTCCAGTGCATGTCTTATGAATTGAATGACCTTATGATGATGAAATGATGATGGAATGATATTATATATATATATATATATATATATATACATACATATATAATCTCTATAGTATTGGGGATGACCAAGCATAGCTCAGGGGGAGGGGGGTTGTAGGCTTGGCTAACCTTGTGAGGGGTTGGCACCTCGATCGCCTAGCTCAAGGGATGGTAGGACCTAGTAACCTTATTTGGGGTTTGTACCCATCAACCATGTTAGGGGGTTTGTACTCCATCAATGTTGTTGGGGGGTTTGTACTACATCAACCTCATGTGCCTATCCAAGGGAGTTATAGGCCTTGGCTAGCACTAAGAATGGTCACTCCTTACGCTTACTTTATGATCCATATAAGCATGATTTACTATGAACATCTTCCGTGCATACCATATTGCTATATATGCACATTGCCTATACTTATGCATTTCAATTATGTTACCATCACTTGTTGCATTGCATACTACATACATAGTACATTCAAATGTACTAATACATACTCTATGCCTACACGATGTCACCATATAGGAACTAATGCATCGCTTGATCATCCTCCTCTATGTGGCTAGTACGATTGTCTCTCAAGCTTGTTGGTGAGTCTTCCATTTCAGGGATGTTGCTTATGATCTCTTCCAATGTACTAAGACGATCTTACCTTTATTCATGTATTGACTATGAGGGTGAGCCCGGTTATTTGTCGTGGCCCCCACTCTTACCTATGTAGTAGAGGTGTTGTTGGACATATTACGTATTTATGCTATGAGCCTTGACTCTCTTGTTTCTTGATGATATGATATGGAAGTTTACCCTTAGCACTAATTCCTTTACTTATGCTTATCTCTTATTGTCATTTGAATTGCTTCCGCGATCAAGAATGTGTAATGATATGCTATGAGGCTTGTTTGGGGTTCCTTCGGGTTCTCTATTCGCCGGTCACGTCTAGTCCCTAGTTCTGCGACGTGAAAACGTTAGGAGGAAACTAGTTGATGAACCTACTGAAGATGAACGGACACCTCAACCTAGCTAGTGGGTCACAAGAGGTCCATGATGTCTTATTAGACACTGAGGCTGACGTACTACAGACGAGAGTTGCACGTACTCAGGCTCAGGTTGATAGCCCTTACCCGTCTGAAGAGAAAGGTAGTCAAAAGACAAGGAATAGCATGCCCCAAATGAGATGATCAGCAGAGGAGTCCAGTTCTAAGGAGGGCTCTGAGGACAGAGGAGATGTTGAGTCCTCCGTCGCGCAATCTTCTGCATCAGTATTGGTTGCCAATACTCACCAGTGGTGTGTCGAGGGTATGGAGGATATATTTGTGGCAACTTTCGCGAGAGAATGCCAGTTCTGCACATTCTACGCTTTACATAACACTTACTAACGTATGAAAAATTTAACATGTTACATGTTAACCATAACAAACTATTGAATTCAAAATAGTTAAGGTATAGGATTTTGTTCTAAAGGTTGTTTAGTTGATTTCTAGCTCAAGTTTTTGGCATAAGTACCTTGTAATTAATTTAAACTACCATCTTGCGGGATATTTATTTATTGCATACTATTGTAGAAAGCTGAAAAGTATTACCAATGTTAAAATACAAGGACATAAAATTCACTAGTTTCTGTCTCATATGATCATCCTAAGATAATGGATATTTTAATATAGAAACAAGCTTGCCAGCTCCAATTTAACTAAACAAGCCAAAAGTAAAAGATTACAAACTATGGTTCCATAATTTACACCAGCCTTTAAAATTTATACATACATATGCATAGAAGAATCACGTACATGACCCAAAACTACTGCAATACATATGTCTAGATGCAAATATGATCTTTTACGTAGCTCCCAAAATTTATCTTCAATAGCCATCCTCAAGCATCATTGCGGGTATTCCGTACGATAGAAACAACTATTGCTATGAATGAAGCTTAGTGGAGTAAAAGCCAAAAGCGGAAGCCTTTAGATTCCTCAATTTACCTTTCTTAGATCAAAGGGCAACACAATTGGAATACAATTAATAGACCAAGCGAACAATTATATCAATAGTGTCAAGTAGGATATTTAAAGTTCTAAGTATCAAGAGTTCCTGGAAAAAATTTCACAAGACATTAAAATGGCAAGTTTCATCCAGAAGAAGGATAAAATCCACTAGGATGTCCAGTGATCAGAGAATTCGTACAAATGGGCAAATGAAACAAGTTCCTTGCAAGTTCAAAAATATTTCAACACAACCACATAAAATGACAAGAACATAGCGGAGATACTAAGATAACATCCAAATGTACTAGTAGATAACAAAGGCACAAGAAAAAGTTTTTACATGAACCAGGCACTTTTAGCACGCAATTGACCCTACCAAGTTCAAGTGGTGGATCAATACAACATCAATTTCTTCAATCAATCTTCTTAAGATTGCACAAGAGTGTGAGCAACTTAATACTCATTTATATGTTCATTTAATATTCAGCACTTTCAATAGGTAGAAACTAACAAGAAAAGTACCAAAATGGAATCCTAGTTTTTGCAAATCACACTCTTCTTGGCAACTTTACTGCTTTGCAACGCAACTAGATTTCTAATTAATAAATGGGAAAATGAAGCTTTTTAGTCTACGTAAACACTGTAGTGTCTTAACATAGGTTGAAAGTAATCAAGAATAACTTAAAAATACCCTTTGCACAAGAATATATAATAGAAACACTAACTACACACCCCTAGGGATTTCTATGTCAAAACTCTGGACAGAACTTCTCTTGATTTGCATCCAATGTTTTGAATCCATAACTACCAAATTAGATTCCAATATAAGCATAAGAGTTGTAACTACATGTCTTGAGGTTCCAAATAAGTAAAAACCCTCACAAAATAAAGCTCACACATCAAGATACATTCAACATACTAATTGTAGTACATAGAAGGCTTCTTAGAAAGAAAATTGGCCAGAACATTCATTGTGTTTCATCCCTTTTTTCGATACCATATATGAAGATTCAGAGTTTGACATACACATAAAAGTTCTAAGTATGCGAATTAGCTTTCAAAAATGTATTTACACACTAGAAACATAGATACATACAATGAGATATTGCACAATTACTACACACTATGCAATTATAAGATATAATTCAACCACTTACCAAAGGATAGGGGATTTCTCAACTTTACTCCAAGGAATTGATTTATTTTGTGTGTCTTTGTCAAATATATGGTCATTAGAGAGTTTATAGGGTTTTATATAGTCTTGGAACTGACTTACTTTGGGGAAAACTGCTTTTTTGTTAAAAGCAAGTTAAAAGAAAAACATTCCAATAAGGTAGCTGCCCAACTTTCCCTTTTCCCTTATTATTTATTTTGTTCAAACATAATAATTATTGCTAAATATTGTTTAACATATATAATTACATAAAAATAATAAATTGCACTATAACAAACCCCTCCTTTATTCTTTTCGATGATTCAAGAAAATCGATTTCTCTAACGACGTAAATTCAAGTCAAAAAATTGTAAAGTATGGGATAATTTAATCTCAAGGGAATGCCTTTTTGAAAGTGAATATATTATTTAATAATAATGACATTACAACTTTCTTCTCCTTATGAAATTCTATCTCAAAATTTACCGTATGCTAGTCTTGAATAAGTGCGGATATTGGGTCCTCATATCTTCTTCCTTCTCCCAGGTGGCTTCTTCTCCCGAGTGGTTTCTCCAAAGTATCTTTACTAAGGGAATTTTCTTATTTCTGAGTTCTTTTATTTTCGGGGCTTGAATATGGATAGGTTCCTCATCATATATCAAGTCTTGATAAACCTCAATAGATTCAACTGGTAGGACATGAGAGGAGTTAGAACGATATCTTCTAAGCATTGACATGTGGAAGAAATTGTGTATCTTGTCCAACTCGGGTAGTAATGCTAATTTATATGCAATTGGTCCCACTCTTTCAAGTACCTCATAAGGTCTGATAAATCGGGGACTAAGTTTTCTCTTTCAGCAAAATCTCATAATCTTCTTCCATGGAGATACTTTTAAGGATAATTTATCACCAACTTGATACTCTATCTAACACCTTTTAAGATCATCATATGATTTTTACCTATTCAAAGCGATCTTCGAACGATCCTTGATCACCTTTACCTTATGTGCTGTTTGCTGCACAATTTATGGACCAGTATGTTTTCTTTCACTAACTTTACTCCAACAAAGAGGAGTCCAACATTTTCTTCCATATAAGGCCTCATAAGGAATCATTCCAATACTCGATTGGTAGCTATTGTGGTAAGAAGATTCCAATAAAGCCAAATGGTTATTCCAACTACCTTCAAACTCAATGATGCATTCTCGAAGCATATCCTCCAGAATTTATATTACTCTTTCTGACTACCAGTCTGTCTTAGGGTGAAATGAGGTGCTAATATATAACTTGGTACCAAAGGCCTCTTGAAAGCTAGACCAAAATATAGATGTAAACCTTGGGTCTCTTTTGGAGACAATAGAGATAGGGAATTTGTGCAGTCTTAAAATCTCATTAATATATAGTTCTGCTAACCTCTCAAATGAATAATTCATCCTGATTGCTAAGAAATAAGCACTCTACATTAATATATCCACTATCATCCATATTGCATCATGGTTCTTTTGAGTGCGAGGAAGTCCAGAAACAAAGTCCATGGTAATTCTCTCTCCCATTTCCATTCTGGCATCGGCTAGGGTTGGAGCAGCCCAATTGGAACTTGATGTTCTGCTTTTACATATTGATAAAAGAAACATTTTAAAATTTACTCTGCAATGTCTTTCTTCACATCATTTTACCAATAGTGTTCTTTGCGGGTTCGGTACATTTTCATACCTCCAGAGTGCATGGCATATGACAAAGTGTGTGCTTCCTTTTTTTCAAGATTTCTCCTTTCAATCTCTCATCATTAGGGACAGACAACCTGTTTTGATAAGATAAGACACCTTTTCTCTATTAATGAAAAATCGTGTGTTTCTCCATCTAGAACCTTTTTGGTCAACTTCAGAGTTTTCATCTGACTTTTGTGCTTCTCTAACTTACACAACCAATATGGGTTTAACTTGCAGTTGGGAAATAATTAAGCCAGATGAATGAAGTGAAATATGAGCATTCATTACTCTTAACTCAACAAACAAAGGCACTGGACTCAAGGAATCGCTTGCAAAGGACTTGCGACTTAAGGTATCTGCAACCATATTAGCTTTCCTTAGGTTATAATTGATTCTGCAATCATAATTCTTAATGAGCTTAAGCTATCTACGTTGCTTTAGGTTCATCTCCTTTTGTGTACCCAAGTATTTTAGGCTTTTGTGATAGGTGAAAATGTAACATTTTTCTCCATATAGATAATATCTCCATATCTTTAAGGAAAATTCTCTACCAACAAGTTCCAGATCATGAGTAGGATAATTCAATTCATGTTGTTTTAATTTTCAAGAGCCATAAGACATAACTTTCCCTTCTTGCGTCAAAACACACCCTAGACTATAATGAGATGCATCACTATATATCACATACTCCTTCCCCTCCATTGGTAGAGTAAGTATAAGAGCTTGCGTCAACAAGGATTTAAGAGTTTCAAAGCTCTCTTGGCATTTGTCACTCTAGATGAACTTTTCCTCTTTCTTCAAGGGATTGTTCAAAGGGGAGGCTATATTATAGAAGCCTTTCACGAACCTTATATAGTATCCTATGAAGCCTAGGGTGCTTCTTACATCGGTTTGACTTTTGGGAGGTCTCCATTCAACAATTGATTGGATTTTATTAGGATCCACCTTCATACCTTTGGCTGACACGACATGCTCCAAAAAGGTAACTTCATTTAGCCAAAATTCACACTTAGAAATCTTTACTATTTTCTGTGTCATACAATCATCTTAATATAACTTGTATTTTAAAATAGAAACAAGCCCGCAAGTCTCCAATTTAACTAAACAAGACAAAACTTAAAGATTACAGAGCATGGTTCCATAATTTACACTACCCTTTCAAATTTATACATAACATATGCATAGGAGAATCATGCACATGTCTCAAAACTACAATAATACATATGTCTAGAAGCAAATGTAATCTTCTGCATAGCTCCCAAAATTTATTTTCAATGGCCATCCTCAAGCATCAACTTAGGTATTCCCTACGATATAAATAACTAAGCTAAGGATGATGCTTAGTGGTATAAAAGATAAAAGCTAAAGCCTTTAGATTCCTCAATTTACCTTTCTAAGATCAAAAGGCAACACAATTGAAATACGATAAATAACTCAAGCAAACAAATATATCAATAGTATCAAGTAGGATATTTATCTATCAAAGTATCAAGATTTCATGGAATAACTTTTACAAAATATTCAAATGACAAGTTTTGCCAGTATGTATGTCATGCCGTCGCACCAAACAAAATCAAGTATTAAGAAGGACCGAAGCCCTATATCAAGAATGGTGAAAACCCAATAACCAAGAGAACCACGAACCATATCAAGAGTGGCTTTCAAGTTCGTGCATAAAATGGATAGTTTCCATAATTAGAATGAACAAAAAACCCACAATCAAGATAGAAGTGGATATGGTGACAATGTCACAACAACAAGAAGGAAAAAATTCACAAGTATATCAAAAGATCAGGTAATTCGTACAAATGGGCAAATGAAACAAGTTCCTTGCAAGTCCCATAATGGGCTTTTCAGTCTGCATGAACACTGCGGGTATATGAATATAGGTATAACATAATCAATAATCACTTCCAAATACCCTTTGCACAAGAATTTATAATCAAACACTAACAACACCCCCCCCCCCAAGGATTTCTATGTCAAAACCCCAGACAGAACTT
Organism: Solanum clarkiae; assembly: GCA_011800125.2. Classification (NCBI taxonomy): domain Eukaryota; kingdom Viridiplantae; phylum Streptophyta; class Magnoliopsida; order Solanales; family Solanaceae; genus Solanum; species Solanum clarkiae. Next base: position 17,154 of record JAABOM020067480.1, on the reverse strand, counting down.
GTCCGAATTTTCTCGTCCACTGTTTTGAATCCGTAACTACTAAATTAGATTTCCAATATAAACATAAGAGTTGTAACTATCTCTTTTAGGGTTGAAAAGAACTTAAAACCATCAGAAAAAATAGTTCACACATCAAAATATGATAAGCATACTAACCGCAGTACAAAGAAGGCTTCTTAGATAGAAAACTGGCCAAAAAACTTTCACTTTGTTTCATCCCTTTGTTCGATACCGTATAAGTAGATTCAGAATTTCACATGCAAATAAAATTTGTAGGTACATACATTAGCATTCTAAAATGTATTTACATACTAAAAACACAGCTATATACAATGAGATATTCCATAATTACCACACACTATGTAATTCAAACGATAAATTTCAATCACTTACCAAAGAGTAGGAGATTTCTTAACTTTACTCCAAGGAACTGATTTATTTTGGTTTTTTCTTCAAATATAAGGTCATTAGAGAGTTTATAAGGTTTTATATGGTCTTGAAACTGACTTACTTTAGGAAAAACTATAGTTTATATTAAATGCAAGTTAAAAGAAAAACTGTCCAATAAGGTATCTACCCAACTTTCCTTTTTTCACTCCTTATTTATTTTGTTCACACATAATATTTTTGATTAAGTCATGTTTAACATATATAATTGCATAAAAATAATAAATTACACTAATAGAAACCCCTCCCTCATTCCTTTCTATGATTCAAGAAAATTGACTTCTCTAATGATACAAATTCAAGTGAAATAGTTGTGACGTAGGGGTTGATTTAATCTCGAGGGAATTCATTTTTGAAAGTGAATACATAATTTAATAATAAGGGCATTACAATATTCTTTGAGTGTGTGTAGCCCGAGGAGTGAGATAAGCCTACCCATTCTATATATGAGGGGCCCCAGACCATAGATTATGGACTTAGTTGTGTCCCAGGTCTGAAGGACGTGATTAACCTCTATGGGCTCACACGGCTGACGCAGGCACTTGGATGATACACCCCGATTCTGGTACATGATTTTTATGCATCTTATGCAGCCACAATTTAGTGTAGTCTTCCCAAGGGGACGAGGACTATTGCTCAGCTGAGATTGATAGAGGCATGGGTGAGAGGTCAGCGGATCGATATTTCTAAGTAGACGATCCGTTATATGCTTTTTGGTCAGAGAACCCTACCCCCAGATCTACAATAGAGTTTCACCAGAGGTTGGGGAAAGCTAGAAATTTGTTAATTGTGAAGGATTCAGTATGTAGGACCTTACTTTTAAGATGGGTGGCCAGTTACATTTTAAGTTGAAAAGCCTACTTGGGTCACCACCCACACAGAGCCGATTGTCAAGAATTCACTCTCTTTTCCTGCTAAGGTTTGGTAGGCTGTTGTCAGATCATGTATCTTGCCGACCTTGGTGGAAAAAACACTTTTGCTGGAGGGTGTAACATTGGTTGCTGGCATCTTGATTGGCTACGACATTGGTTGGGCCCGACTCATAGAGTAGATACGTGAGATAGCACTGAATAGGGGCACTCTATCCCAATTCTGATTTCTATATACAAACTCTTGTAGAGTAGTGGATAGAGATCTTACATCAGCAGACCAGCTAGTTGAGGCCCATTATACTTTGGAGCCCAGCCTAATGAAAGCTGATTTGAACCCGGTGGCACTTCAGCACGGACAACCTCCTCCTATGCCACAAATGTTTTCCTCACAGCCACCACTTGAGGGTTCAATAAATGCCATCACTATGTTGCTACTACCACAAATGAGAGACCCCAATAACTCGAGGTAGTCGATATTGAGAGGGATCTTACAACAACTACTCCTGCACCAAAGGACACCACTTCATAGCCTTTTATAGCAGGCATGGTCTATGTGCTTGCCACTTCTATTTAGGCCATGGTGCAGTTGTTATCATGTGCTGAGGCCCAATTGTCTCAACTTATTCAGCAACTTAGGCCATGGGTCCGATAAGCTATTGTAGACTTTGACGAGCGAAGCCAGGCTTTCACCATCTCTACTATTCACGAGCGTGTTTACAAAGTGGATGCCAACATTGATGCTTTTGAGGAGCGATTACAGAAGTGGTTAGATGAGACCCAACCTTCAAATTTGTCAGCCGTATCTCAGGAGATCGAGAAGCTATGTGATGAGATGACATCATCACTTGCGGCGTTTGTGACACTACTAGAGACTACATCTCTTATGCCACTATTTGATTTATTTACTTCTATGGAGCCTACATAGATGTCCCTCAAGAAGAGACCTTGCACGGATGCAAAGCCAGATTAGAGAAGTGTATATGCTAAGTTTTTTGAGGATGATGAGGATGAGGATAAGGATCTCAAGTGCACATTGAGAGAGTCGAGGAATGAAACAAAGATGAGATGCACTCGAGATGAGGATCAATTGAGGGGTATTTCCAGAAAGAGTTACGCAACTGAGGAGACTACCCCGTAGGAAGGGGATAGCCAGACTCAGCCACAAACTGGTGCTTAGGTGCCAAGGTGTATTTTTGACCCCTAGGTATTCTAATTAGTCTTTATTTGGTGCATTGGGGATAATGCACAATTTTTTTTGATAGGGTGTTGGTATTTATAGACCTCAGTGAAGTCTGAGTAGGTTCTGGTCCAATATTATCCCAAATTTTAATCCTGATGTTTTCTTGCCTTCTTTTTCTTCATGGATATTTAATTTCTGTTGAACTGACACGTCTAGTACGTTTAGATAATATGCTTAGCATATCGTAGTAATATTTATGGCATGTAGCATATTTTTATGTTATGTTTTGAAAATTAGTACCCACTAAAAATATTTTGATTAGTAGTAAATGGCAACCATGTATGTTTGGGTGTTTGAAAATATTTGTTCTAATAACAGAGGGTAATTGAGACATGAAGCATGATCTATGAGTCTCTTGTTAAAAATGTGTGCAGTGCCATGTGAGTTTGAGCTTATTTTGCTAGATTTGTGCATTTTGTGCTAACTCAGAACATGTCCAGTTACTCTAAGCTAGATTGTATATTAAATGGATTAGAAAGGTATCTTAGACATTTGTTATTTAATTAGTCCACTTTTTCCCAAAAATGACCACCAAATGAAGTTTTATCCCTTTTTCCAAATATTTGAGCGTTACATGAACCAATTCCTTCAAAAACACCTAATTAGCCTAACCTTGTTCAGTGAAAAACCTTGAGACTGGGCCTGGTATATCCTTGAGCATTGTGAACATTGATTGAGGGAAAAAAATCCTAACTTAAGGGTGGCTATCAAAAGTGGCCTAGTTCGGGGAATATATATTGTGTACTTCACTACAGGCGAAAAGCCTAAGTTAAGGATGGTTAGTATAAGGGTAAAATCATAAAAATAAGGTGGTGTGTTACAAATGAGGAGGAAAAGAAGAAAATCATGTACTGAGTGCAAGAAAAAGAGAAAAATGTCTTACATTGAGCGTAAAAAGCAAAATAAAGTGTAAAAATGAGAAGAAAATACCCGAAAAAGCTTGAATGTGGAAAAAGGGAGAATAAGGTGAAAATATTAGAGTTGGTAAGGTGAATGTGATGAAAAACGTAGTTCAAGGATGACCTTTAGTTACTATTTTTCCAAGATACCATACCAAAGCCCTATAGCCTATTATAAGTGTAGAAGTCTTAAGCTGATCCTAATCCAGTTAGTTGAAAATTTGAGTCATGAATATTGGGGCAAGCCTACGGAATTAGTCATTATATATGAATATCTTTTGTGAGAGTGAGTGTATTTGCAGAGTCCCAAAGCTAAACTTGTAATCATCATTAAGTGTAAAAAATGAGACTTCTTTCTATGAGGGCATTTGCATTGCATTGTTAGCATTTGAACTGTTCAGTGATTGTGGACTGTTGATATTCCCTTTCTTGTCATATGCACTAGTGTGTTTTGGTTTGCTAAATAGCTATCTGATCTTGTTTTGAAAAGTCCGTATGGGTACCTAGTTGTGTATGATGTATGCCATTGAGTTGAGGTCTATGTGTTGCTGTATTATCTATATAGATTGTGTTGTCACTTGAGTACAAGCAACAATTTTAAGTTGAGGGTGTTGATGTGTTGTCAAAATACAACACATTTTACGCTTAAAACTTAGGATTTTATGTGTTCTCAATGCGACATTTATGGTTTCTATGTGTTTTTGTTTAGTTTTGTAGGAAAGCAGGTTGGCATGACTTTAGGTATAAATTGTAGACTTTTCTAGTTTTTGGTGACTTATGAGAGCCTTTACGGATCAAAGAGCATTCTACGAGTTATAGAAGAGGGTTTTGTGACAAATTCCAGTGAAGTATGAATTCAGAAGTTCAGCTATATGAGACCTTTATACAAGTCGTAGATCACTCTTAGAGTCACATAAAGAGCTTTTGTGAAGATTTCTAGTGAAGGACTAGTTGATACAGATGAAGTCCATGAGAGTGTAATACAAGTAATGAATCCATCTACAACTCATAAAGTGGATTCGTGGCAGTGGAGTCTAAGATTCAAAGAAACTGAATATGAGACCTCGGTTACGGCTCAAAAATCACTTTACGAGTCATAAGGACCTATCATAGAATGTCGCTGACCAATTTTTCTATTTTTAGGACTTAATTACAATTACTATAAATAGTACTTTTTAGGTCATTTTTTAGGAGAGTACAATAGAGAACGTAATTAGAAAGTACCTTTAGGGTTTTGTGCTTGGAGATTCAATTTTGGAAGAGAAAATAGTTGTGAATTAATTGGATATTCAAATCTTATAATTCTCAATCAATTTTGGATTTGCTTATTCTTCAATTCAATTGGGTAAGTGTTTAATTATGTTTTCTCAATTAATAATTTCTTCACCTACCTAGAGCAGGGTAGCTAAATCCACAACTTGGGGTTGTGGGAACGAAGAAGATCTAACCAAATAAATCTGGATAATTTGCAATTCTTGGAATAGGTATTTGCATACATTAATCAGTTCTCTTCGTTTTACATATTTTCTAGTGCCGACCAACATTAGAACTTGTGTAGTGTTACCTTCCCTATCCAGGTGGTAATGAATAGAAAAAGATTCTGATTAAGAGGATTTGATGATATGTTCTCGTCTAATGAACTAAACTAGATCAAGGGGAGATTGACTGGGATTATGGGTAATGGTTAGTATTGCATATTATAGAGATGGGCCAAGTCACATAGTGAAATTTTCCTCTCAACTTTGACCAAGGGGCTTAGTGAACTTAAATTATCGTCTTGCATGCTATACTCTAGTCGAGAATTGGGTTACCAGGGGATATTGAGTTGGTGAATCATGGGAAACATAGTACCCAAGTTTCTCTGAATGATTTATTGTCTCTTGTGTGTGTTAGTTTAGTTTATTTTCTTGTTGAACATTGCAACCTCCCCCCTCCCCCCATCTCTTCAGGGAATTGAGTTGTTAATTACTTTAATTGTGTATTGGTGAATTCATTGTGTCTCCATATTCTCCGTGGGATTCGACCCTAACCTTGGTTAGGTTTTATACTCGACAACAACTACTTTATACTCAAAAGAGAGGTATAACTCAGGCTGATCAGTTACTCCTTTGTCAACTCTAATATCTATCAAGGCCAACATTTATATTCCTTAGAATAGGCGTTCCAAACCTTTGATTGCTAATACGATCTAATCGATCTACCAATTTTATTTATTCGTTCTCAACAATGCTTGGCCTAGAATGTTTAGTAACTCACTTTCAAGTTTTCCATATTACGGTGGTTAGAGACCTCTTCTCCACCTATACTGATCCGTTATGGCATGATATAACTTTCTATGGTGGCCTCTGTATAGAAGGATTACTCTCGCCAGTGCAACCTATACAAAGATAGAAACTCAGGCTTTCTTTTCTAACTCCCCTCTGCTCACATAATCATAACAATAAACTGTCACAATCCAAGCCTAAGACTTTTCCATAACACGATAAACAAGGGACCCAAAGACATCTCACCCAAGCATCTTAGCATTTATCAAGCATTCGTAGGTCCTATTCGAAATAAAGCAGAATATTGAAAATGGGAAATGGAACCAAGGGACATTCAGCAAAATACTTGCAAAATGAAATCAACATAAAGCTTCATAAACTTGTCCAATAATACAAACTAGTAAAAGGCTTGGCGGGGGCTAAGATATGTTCAAAAATCACCCTAAAGTGTATGTTTAAAAAGACATAAAATAACAAGTAAAAGTATCAAAATAAGATACAACTGAAGAAGTAAATTTCTAAAAGTTAGAGATAAGTATGAAGAAGAAGGTATAGTCCGAGGACTCACCAATCAAACTAGTCTTGAACTACCAAAATCTAGCCACATTATGGAGGAGGAGGAACTCCGATCCTTATATAGTGATATCATGTAGAAAAAATATGTATTAGTACTTTAGAATATACTCAGTATGTGGGATGTAAATACATGAAACTGCAATGTCATAATTAATGAAATTAGAATGCCATCATGCATGAAATTGTAATGCTATCATTCAAGACATACATTGTCATATTCAACAGTATAGCTCAATATGAAATAAATGATAAATGGCTCATATGAAAACATGCTTTGAAGTAATATAAATATCATATGTATGACTTTGTAGGAGAAGACCGTTACCGATATTTAAGATCATGCGAGCTACTACGTAGAATTCAACATAGCCCCCTATGTTGGCATAAGGTGTCCACTTGATGGGTGAAACTCCTTCATTTTATGCATGCATATCTTAACTATAACTTTGCTTTTGTGGATCCACTAGACTTAGCCAACAAAAGCTCCTATGGTGGAATATAGTTAATACGACAAGAATTTGCTTACACATCATTATATATATAAGCCCCATTCGGTGCTTATTCAATTCCCGTAGAATAGTTATACTATAATTATATATACATAAACATTTGCAAACTTTGACACATGCTTTCAAGTTTTAGGAGTAGATCATTAACGTAGGATTCTACTCAAGTGAGAATTGTCCTTTCACATTGAGTGTCCTTCTTACACATTATTAAAGGGAATCTTAATAACTTCGTAAACTTTCATTTAACTTTGTTAACATCAATAGGAAATCCCTTAGCATTCATAGGATACTTTTTCATAAAAAACTCAACTTCAAACTTAGTGGGTTCATGCAACAAACTTTAAAACATATGCTTCAAGGGCATCATGCAATATTATGATGAAATTCACCAATTTAAAAGAATTCCTAACCAGCCCACTTTATCCCTTAAAATCCTAGATAAGAAATTCATGGGTCATGACCCAAAATGGATCACAATTAAATAAAGAGAAATAAAGCGCAAAAAAACTCATAAGATATAAAAAATCTCCCAAAACCTGAAGTCATGAGTTCAAGAACATCTAAAACAGTAATGAAGAGTAAATACAACTATCTCAAAAGTAAGTATAATACTATCTCAAAATAACTAGTACAAAGTCTGAGAGAAATGAAATAAAAGAGGATCAAAAGATCCATGGCGACTCGAGTCTGAGCCTCACTGCTGAGATCTGGGTGCTACCAATAGCATTCGAATGAAAAGATCAACTACCCTGTCTTGTACTCTGTACACGATTTGCAGGAAGGACACAAAGTAGGGGTGAGAACACCGATATGTACCTAGCAAGTTTAACTAATTGGGTAAGAGAAATATAATCAAGTATGTAATAATATCCGTACATACAAAAAGGTTAGCACAAGGCGATAATACTTGTACCATAGTAATGAGCTGAAATGTCCTCAAGAATCCATGATGTCATATAATCACAATAAGAAATTTAATATACAACTAATCATGACAAATACTAAGGGTGTTACTGCCTTGCCATCATCCCGTGGTCAAGTAATATCAGTATGCCATAATATTTGCCACCTGCCCATGGTCAAGTAGCAATATGATGCCAAGTCCTTGCCACTTGCTCATGGTCAAGATATGAAAATTAAAAGTCCCACCCTTGCCTCCTACCTGGGTCATGGGGGTTGTTCTAGTCCCACCCTTACGTCTTACCAGGTCAAGGGGTGATTATAATGTGAATCATAATACCCTTGCCTCCTACTCGGGTCAAAGGATGTCAGAAGCCACACATAATGGATACAAATCAACAGTGCAACTCAATGATGCATACAAATATGTAAATAGCACCATAATAGGGATACTAAGGCATGAAACTCATACAAATCTAATGCTCACAAGAAATAATATCAAGTGTCACAGCTAATAACAATCTATCAATATACTTTTCATCATCATAACTATATTGATAATTGAGAATATCAACCATATTAGACCTAACTCATCCCAAGTATGCAAGTTTACCAGTACTATGGACGTAGCCCATCCCAAATATGCAAGTATGACCATGACACCAAACCTGGCTTGTCCCAAATACACAAATATAATAATGATACCAGACCTATCTCAATCTAACAATAGAAGTATTTCAATAGTATTGGACCTTACTTATCTCAACTGGTCTCACTAGACTCATTTAGTCATATTCTATCTCAAGTGCTCATCAATTAATTATAATTCAACTCAGTTCATTAATAGGATCAAGATTTTACCACACTTTGGATTAATCGGATTCACTTTCCATCATTATTTCAACACAACAACGCAATAGCACAATTATCCATCTAAATTTCATAATTATCACACAATAAGATCAGTAACTTAAATCGAGTCCCAAAAGGTTAACCAAACCTACCTCAATGCCGAAACCACACTCTGACAAGATTACAATCAACTCAAATACTCAAATCGAGCCTCAAATTGGATCAACCTACAACACCCCACATCTTATGGTACTAGTCCTCTACATATGGAACATGATATGGCTTGGTCAAATCAACACCCATTTTTTAAATGTGCTTGAATTTTAGATTAGAGAGCTATATGTACGTCTAATTCTTAAGAGGGTCTAGTGTATTTAAGTTTTAATTCAAATTGAGGAGATTGCGACCTTAAAGGAAATGAAAGAAGTGAGCTACTTGTAGGGTACAGGAAGCTGGCAGGCGAGTCACCTACGTGCTTAGCTCAAATAGGCTAGGTAGATAGAGATAAGGTCCAACCGAATCTATCCAAGTCTGATAATGAATAAAGCTCATGTGAAGGGCATCATTTTATCCCTCTTTTAGCATTATAAAGGGACAATACTTTTAGCCCATAAAGAATAGAAAATGGTCCCAAGTACATTCATAACTCGCTTGATGATTTAGCCTCAAATTAAGTGAAGGGAAAAGAGAAAAGTGGCCAGCCAAGGCCTATTAAATTTGAACCCAATAAGGCCCATGTGAAAGGAAAAAATAGGTAGATCAATAACTTTATAAACTAAGGTTTAAAATACCAAATAAAGTCAACCAAAGTGTTCCTTTAAAGGGCTTGCAAGCAGCTCCTTCAAGTCATTTAACATAGGAAAAAAATCAGATTTTTTCAAAGTTTTCTCTCAACTCTTTCTTGACTTTACAAAGTAGCCACAAGAAACTTGTAGGGTTATTGGAGAAGCCCTCCACCTTGAAGATAGAGCTAAGTAAAGATATTTTTTTTATTATGGTTTTGTATGAGAAATAAGAGAAATAGGCTGGTTATACTTGTGCTAGAATTTTTTACAACATTTACTCCAAAGATTGTTGTACATTTTTCTTATTTATTAAGAGTCTTTTCTCTTCTTGATTGGCTAGATTATGAAGTAAGATTTACGTTTTTGAAAAGTTTTAATTCATAAGTGATGTAAGAAGGTTGCTGCACCATTTTTATCTCCCGCAAAAGTGAGTTCTTGAATGGTATCGTAATTGTGCTCTTAGTGGGAACATGGGGGCTGATAGTTAGTAGTTGTTATTTTACGTTCTTCATATACTGTAAAAATATTTTAGGACTATTTTTATGTGTAAATATGGTGGGAAACGTTTGGTTAAAATTGGAGCTAGTTTGGGATTGCTGACATCAAAATGTAGCGAAAGGACATAATATTATGCTACCTACTTGTGTGTTGTGTAAAATTATTGTGTCTTGTGCTATGTGAGCTATTGTAAGACTATTATGAGACTAAAACAAGCTATACATGGCATATATATGAAAAATGTGTATTAGAATATACAATTAGAGGTGGAAAGGTTCAAAGAATACTCTTGGATTGATAATTACATGCTTGTTGCCCGTGCATTACCTTTTCATTGATTGGACTATCAAGACATGTTTATTAGCTGCTAATACTAGTTTCTATCTCCTACTCTAGTGTATATTAATATATTTATGGTAAAAAGAGGTTACTTTGAGGTCGTAGAGTGAGGTTTGTAAGGCTACTCGATTTTGTATTATTAGGCTTGAAATTTAGATCCTTCCTTGGTGGATAGAGTCACTTACCAGATCCGGCAGAACTAACAACCATGTCTCCACTTTATAACATGCTCATATGCTTCCAAACATAGCCATTTGTAAATCTATGCACATACTTGCATACCAAGATACATGAGTTCTTTTTGCTAAATATAGTTCATCTGTGTTTTATCTCCTATGCATTTCATTATTTGGGTAACCTACTCTTTTCATTATGGTATTGTCTTGTATTGTTATTTGTGTTTCACATACTATATCTATTGAAACACCCCTCAATATAGCTCGGAAAGATCTTGTGATGCATTTTTTTAATGTCTCAAAATCCATCAAGAATTTCGCAAATCGAACCACATATTCTTGTGCAGAGGGAAAAATTGAATGGGAGATGGTTACCTACAGGTTATATTTTACTAGTGCCAAAAAGAACATTTTTTCCGTGAAATTTTGCAAGTGGTGGTTGTTCGCGTCGAGGCCATGACGCGGACTGGACACGCCATAGGTTCAAAATTACCTTTTTCACTCAAAGACAATTGGGTAATTACCCAATGTCTATACATACATCAAACCCTCCTTCTTATGCATTTTGCACCTCCAAAGATCACCAAAAACCTCTCAAATTCTTCTCAAATCTTCACCAAATTCTCCATTCATTGTGAAGAGTTTAAAGCCGTTTTGCTGGAATTTAAGAAAACCATGTCAAGCCTCAAATCTTCCTCTAATTTCATTCAAGAAACTCCAATTCTATGGTATGTAGTTCTTCATCCATGGGTCCTTTCACTCATGGAGCCCCAAAACTATTTTTGTCAAATTTCTTGATTCTAATGACTAATTATTTAAGGATTTTTCTATTATCACTCCATTATCTGAAAAATGTTTGAAATTTGTTGATTCTTGATTTATTGATGCATGGGCTCCTACTAATGATTGAGATTATGATATGTTTATTAAATTAATGCTTTGAAAGCTATGGCATCTTGAAAGACTCTAAAAAGTTATGAATTTTGGAATGGTTTTTATGACACCAATATTGAAGTTTTTCAAGTGTGCTTTTGGGTTGTTTGAATGACTTCTTAAATGACTTTACTTTACGCCTCTCATGTTCGTTATTCTTGAATTCTATGATTTTAATCTTAAATACTTATACCCAATGTGTTTTGACTAAGTTATGTGACAAATCTCTTTTGTGATGAAGCTTATGGTAGCACATGTGAGTTATATATGTTGTTGATGTTGAAGGGAAATTAAGTATGCTATGAGTTCATGAGAATATTATAAATGGTATGAATGATATAAACCCTTTATTTTATATTATGATGTGATGGTTTGATGAATTAGTTTGTAATATTCAAAGTTATAAATATAGGTATACAATAAGACACTATGGAGTTGAGGATTGTATGAGATGAATTTCATATTTCCATGTCCATGTTTTAAAATGTTCATTCTTCGATATATCTCACTCGAGATGTAAGTTTACTTGTCTTCTAGTTGAGTTTATGATATATATGACTGAGATAAGTTATTGTAGCAATGATTTATATTGATGAAATGCATTACTTTCATGCATAGTCCTCTTGGGTTGCATGACTTAAATTACATGCATGAGCCCACCCAATTGTCAAGTTGAGTTTGCTAATTTTGCATTATTCTTAATGATGAGGGTTTAATGATAAAGTTTCTTATGAATAATGAAAAGGTTTCGCTATATGTATGCTAGTTTATGAATGTTATAGAGGATGAGGTATATCAAGTATTATGTGAAATTCATTGAGATATTGTGAAAGCTACATATCATTGTAAAGCCCTCCTTATGATGCTATGTTACACAAGTTGTGTATGTTATGATTATCCTCACGTTTTTATGTCCTGTGGGAATTATCTTATGAAATTTGTCATGAATAAGCAAAAGAAATGTGAGTCCCACCTATTTATGGTAATGAGACTATGATGGTCCATTAGTAGAGGGATATGAAATGATGACCCATTAGTAGAGGGATATGGTGATGATGCTAGACAATAGTAGAGGCTTAGCCAAAATTATGATGCTAGACGATATTAGAAGCATAGCTAAAGTATCAGAGCGATCCTTAAGATGATGATTAATGTTCCAAATGTTAATGGGATGGGTTAATAGAATTCCCCTCCATTGTTTTACAATGTTTATGGGATGGGTTTGAAGATTTCCCCTCCATTATTTTACAAGGCTTATGGGATGCGTTTTTAGAATACTTCTCCACTAATGAATTTCATGATTCCTGCCTATGATTATTTCGTGAGAGTATACTTAGCTTCGAGTGGATCTTGGGATGGATGCAGAAGCTCCCTGTTAGAAGAGGCATGACACGGTTAGTAGATTCCAATTGTCCTATAACTACGTGCCACTGTAGGAAATATGAATTACCCACTAGTAGAGGTTGATTTCTAGACCAACCTATAGTATAGGTTGCTCAATAGGAAAGCTTTTGTGGATCCTCTTAGGCATCTTAGGAGGTCACCTTGGAAAGTGACTTCCCCCTTTCCTCTAGTGGTGGGAAAACACTGGGACTCCATGGCTTAGCTTACATGGTTTATGTCGGTTAAAGTTTGCTTTGACACATATTCAAGTTCTCCTTATGGTTCTAAGTTGTCCCTCTTATGATGATTAAATGGTCCCTTTATGTTATGTCCAAAGGTGATTTAAAGTTCCTATAATTCTTTGTTTTACAAATTCAAATGGTATTTTTCCCTAAAGGTACATGATGATTTCTACAAGTGTGTAAGGTATTCTCCATTATGATTATCAATTTTCCTTGGGTAATAAAATATTGTTTAATGGAAAGTGATGTATTTTTCACCCAAGAATATTAATATTTTAGTTATGTATGACACCTTGCATTTCTCACTATCTTTTATGAACTCCCCAAAGCTTCATGGTATTTGTCATTCTTGAACCATGGTTTTCATTATATATGCTTATGTCCCCCTTATGTCCCCAAGATATTCTGTTATGATGATTTATGATGTTTCTTTATTATTATGACCTACACAATATTCCTCACCCTCTTGAAAAAGGTATGTGGACGAGGTACTCATGCAACTTTATTATGTTTTTATAAGTTATGCAAGTATGATTACCTCGACATATATTTTACCTTAAGCATTGATCATGCATGATATATTGAGATTACATCTTTAATTATGTTTATGCATTTCGATTACTATGGATTGCTTCCCTTATTGCATTGCACCCCATATCTTAAACATTCTAGGTACTAATGCATACTCTATAACTACATGATTTCACTATGTAGGGACCGATGCTCATTGATATCCACCACGTGGTTAGCTTTGGATCGTTGAAAGAATAGAGTTGGTGAGTCTTCTAGTTCGCGGACGATACTCGATTTCTATCTTACTTATGTTGAGACTTTATTCCAGTTTAGTTTCTAGTTTGAGGGTGAGCGCTGAACATGTCTTGGCCCGCATCCTACATGCTTAGAGTTGTTGTTAGATACTTTGCTATGTACCTATAATTTGGTGTTGAGATTTTATGGAGACTTATCCCTTAGACCTTATCCTTTATGTGATACTATTTGGTACTATTGATTATTGTGGAAAGTGATGAAAGTCATAAGTCCCTATGTGCATCCATAGTGTGAGTCATGCTTACCCTCCCCTTAGACTTATTTGCTATGTGATTCATGTTTATCGACTTTCCTATAACATCCCTGTAGCGTGAATCCAAAGCACCCCTTCCCTTACAAATTATCTGCTATATGCTTATTTATCTTTTATTATTTTCGCGAAACCAAGGATATGCAAGCGATATGCTAAGAGGCTTGTTTGAGTTGCCTTCGGGCTTCCCATTTGTCATTTCATGTCTAGGCCCTTGTCTTGGGTCGTGAAAAGATTGGTATCTGAGCACTACATTAATAAATGGTCCTCGGACATCCAGCACACCATGTTGAGTAGAGTCTTGTTTATGTTGTGAAGCGTGCCACAGCTATGGATAAGAGGCTATGAGGAGTTTTAGGAAATGTTTCTCTTCATTATGATCCATGTCATGCCATCAAAAGTACCTAAGGTTATTACTCTTACTAATGACAGTGGGTTAAGAAGGTTACTTTGAGTTTAGTGAATTAGGCACAAGAGCGCTAGGAAGGGAAGAGAGAGAGCTCGTAACACTATGCCTAGTATATATGTGCTTCCTTGAATAGGGTGATGGTTGGTACTAAGTCGTTTCGTAAGTGGTGGTGCTATGGTTGATGTATGGTAAGTGGTTGTGTTTGTATATTGGTAACAATGGTAGTTCATGTTCATTCTCATACATCATTCTTGACATGTTACTTATTATGCATGAATGCTCATGAAGAGAGTTGATTGAAGTTTCATGTGCAATTATGAAAATGTGCTACTCATACTTTTAAAATGGTTTCTATGATTGAGACTTTGAAATTTGCATTAAAAAAATGTTAAAGTTGCATTCTTATTTTAGTAAGGAGTTTATAGATGTTCCAACGTAGCTCGGAAAGTCACTCTAATATATTTTTTTAATATCTCAAAATTCATGTATAATTTTAAAAATTTGACCTCATATTCTTGTTCACAGGGAAATATTGCGTAGGGGAATAGTTACCTACAAGGAATATTTTACCCATGCCAAAAAAGTATTTTTTTGATGAAATTTCGCAAGTAGTGGTTGTCCCCGTCGCGAGGGCGACGAAGACTGGACAACCCATTGGTCAAAAACTCCTTTTCTTCACTCAAGGACAATTGGGTAATTACTCAGTGTCTATATATACATGAAACCCTCATCCTTAGCTATTTTTCAAATCCAAAACTCACCAAAAACCTCTCAAATTCCTCTCTAATCTTCACGAAATTTTCCATCCATTGTGAAGATTTTCTCGATGTTTTGTTTGAGTTAAAGAAAACCAAGTCAAGCCTCAAGTCTTCCTCCAATTTTTCTCAAGAAACACCAAATGTAAGGTATGTGGGTCATTATCCATGAGTCCTTTCACAAATGGAGCCCCAAAACTATTTTTATCAAATTTCTAGATTGTAATGACTAATTGTTTATGGGTTTTTCTATTATCACTCCATCACAGGAAAAATATTTGAAATTTGTTGATTCTTGACTAATTGATGCATGGGCTCCTACTAGTGATTGTGATTATGGTATGTGTATTATATTAAAACTTTGTAAGCTATGGCATCTTGAAAGACTCTATATTATGAATTTTTGAATGGTTTCATGACATCCAAATTGGGGGTTTTCAAGTATGTTGTTGGGTTGTTTGAATGACTTCTGAAATAACTTTTATTTACCCCTCTCATGTTCCTTATTCTTGAATTTTTATGATTTTAAGCTTAAATACATATGCCCAACATGTCTTGACTAAGTTATGTGGAAAATCTCTTATGTGATTAACGCTTATGGTAGCACATGTGAGTTATGGATTTTGTTGATGTTAAAAGGAAATTAGGCATGCTATGAGTTCATGAGATTCTTATAAATGATATAAAACTCTTTATTTGATATTATGATGTGACGGTTTGATGAGCTGGTTTATGATATTCAAAGCTATAAATGTTGGGATACCATGAGACACTATGGAGTTGAGGATCGTATGAGATTAATTTCATGTTTCTATATCCGTGTTTTGAAAAATGATATATATGACTAATATGCATTGTTAAGAGATGATATAAATTGATGAAATGCATTACTTTTGTGCATAGTCCTCTTGAGTTACATGATTTAAAATTACATACATGAGTCCACCCAATTATCAAGTTAAGTTTTCTAATTTTAAATGATTCTTAATGATGAGGGTTTAATGATAAAGTTTCTTATGAATAATGTAAAGGTTTCACTATATGTATACTAGTTCATGAATGTTATAAAGGATGAGGTATATCAAGTATTATGTGAAATTCATTAAGATATTATGAAAGGTCATGTTATTGTAATGACCTCCTTATGATGTTATGTTATAAAAGTTGTGTATGTCATGATTAGCTTCATGTTTCTCTGTCCAATGGGACTAGTCTTGTGAAATTTAGCATGAATGAGTAAAAGAAATGTGAGTCTCCACCTAGTTATGATCACGAGACTATGACGACCCATTAGTAGAGGGATATGAAACAATGACCCATTAGTAGAGGGAATGCTGATTATGCTAGCTGATATTAGAGGCTTAGCAAAGATTATGATGCTAGATGATAGTAGAGGCTTAGACACAATATAGGAGTTATCCTTATGATGATAATTAATGTTCAAAATGTTTATGGGATGGTTTAGTAGAATTCCGCTCTATTGTTTTACAATTTTTATGGGATGGATTAGTAGGATCCCCTCCATTGTTTTGCAAGGCTTATGGGACAGGTTAGTAGACTACTTCTACACTAATGAATTTCATGATTCCTCCCTATGATTATTCCTCGAGAGCTTACATAGCACCGAGTGGAGTTGGGGATGGATGCGGAAGCTTCCTATTAAAAGAGGCATGAGACTGTTAGTAGAATCCCATTATCCCATAACTAAGTACCACCGAAGGAAATCGGAATCACCCATTAGTAGAGTTTGATTTCTGGACAAACCGATAGTAGAGGTTCCTTAATAGCAATGCTTTTGTGGATCCACTTAGGCATCTTAGGATGTCGCCATGTCAAGTGACTTCCACCTTTCCACTGGTGTAGGAAAAACATTGGAACTCCATGGTTTAGATCACATGATTTATGTCAGTAAAAGGTTGTTCTCGCACATGTTTAAGTCTCCTTATGGTTCTATGTTGTTCCTCTTATGATGATTAAATAGTTCCTTTATGTTATGT
>JAABOM020067467.1:0-39300 GCA_011800125.2 Solanum clarkiae | reverse complement strand
TATGTTTTCATTATTTGGTTTTCGTAAGTGTTTTTACTTTGAGGACAAAGTATTCAATTTTGGTGGGGTGTGGGATGTTATAGATTAAGGTGAAGTCTGAGTAGACTTGAGTCCATAACTTGCCCTATTTTTGATCCCAAGATTTTTTTGTCGTGTTTCTTTTTCCTTGTGGATGTGTAACTTTCTATTGAACCAGCATGTTTAGGTAGTGTAGATAATGTCTAAATACATAGTATTATGGTCTTTTGACGCATATATAGTGTTTAAATACTTTTTGAATGATTTGAAAAATTTAGGTGCCCTCAAGATTTTTTAGATTGTTGGTTATTGATGCATTCATGCATTAGGAGTATTTGGCGATGTTTGTTCTGATAATGTAATGGTAAGCTGAGGCTGGAAGCATGACCTTTGAGTCTATACTTGATTGTATGTGTGCAACGCCATCTGTGTTATGAGCTGATTTTACTGCATTCATGCATCGTGTATGGACTCAGAACTTTTCATAGTACTCTAAGATTGGTTTGGTGATGTGGTTGAATTGGATGGGATCTTAGGTCTTTTTTCTGTTAGTGAGCCCACTCTTTCCTAAATGACCTACCAAATGAGCGAGTGAATCCCTTGTTCTAAATCTTTTATCTTTTCATGTACTCATTCTTCCTTGATACCCTAGCTTAACCTTGTTTGATGAAATACTTTGATATTGACCCTCGTCTATCCTTGAACATGTGAACCTTGATTGAGGGTAAAAGCCTAAGTTGAGGGTGGCTACAAATTGTGGCTCTTGTTTGGGGAAAAGATATTGTGTACTTCACCTCAGGATAAAAGAGGTGGCCTTCATTATGGTAAAGTAATAAAAATAAGGTGGTTGGTTAGGGAAGAAAGAAAGAAATGAATAATCATGAGAAGGGTGAACAAAATAAAAAAGAAAAGTGCCTTGAGTTGAAGAGATTAGCAAAAATGAATTCAAAATTGAGACACAGCTGAAAAAGAGAAAGAAAGCACCCGGGGAAAGCTTGAAATAGGGGAATAAGGGTGGATTTAGTGAAAATGGATAGATTATGAAGGTAAAAGGGGGAATAAGGGTGGAGTTAGTGAAAATGGACAGATTATAAAGGTAAAAGTGTTGATAAACGTGATTCAAGGATAGCTTTTAGTCACTACTTGCTTAAAAGGCCATACCAAAGCCCCCTGAACCGACGTTACAAGTCGTTAAGTCCTAAAGTGATCTAAATCCACTTTGTCGCCAATCCATCAATTGAGTATAGGGGAAAGCCTATGGTGTTAGTCATTTTACATGAATTTCATTTGTGAGAGTGAGAATGCTTCCACTGTCCCAGAATTCTAAATGTTTTTTGAGTGAGTAAGAGGGACTTCTTTTCTATGAGGGCATTTGCACCACTTAATTAGCATATGTGTCACGACCCAAGCCTAGGGCCTAGACGTGACCAGCGGATGGGGAACCCAAAGAAACCCCAAAAAAGCCTCATAGCATATCATTACACATCCCTTGGTCGCGGAAGCAATATGAAACAACATAAGAAACAATAACAATGGGAAACTAGGACCAAGGTAAAAGGACTTATATTAACATAGTTTGAAAATCATAAGTGGGTCAAAGCTCAAGCATAACACACATCTTATCTAACAATACCTCTAACATAGAACTTAGTGGGGGCCAAGGCAAGCAATCGGGCTCACCCTCATAGTCAAAGCATACAAAAGGAAAGACAGTTTTTAACACATAGCATAGGAATGTAGACCATTGTCCATAGAATAGAGGACTCACCAACTAGGTTGAATGGATACCACTAACCACGTAGAGGAGGATGATGACCAAATGGAGCTTCTGTTTATTCATGGTAATATCATGTAGGAATAGAATATGCATTAGTATATTTGAATGTACTTAGTATGTAGGATGCAATGCAACAAGAGATAGGCATCATAGGCAAAATGCATAACCATAGACAATAGGCATAATATAACAATATGGCATGTATGAATGGATGCTTGCAGTAAAAATCATGCTCTTATAGATTATAGTATATATGTAAGGAGAGATCATCATCATAGACCAAACAAAGTAGTACTTGGAATCCAAGACCTAACACCCCCTTAGTAGTGGTCGAGGTACCAACTCCTCAACATGGTTAATGGACTTCTCACCCTCCATCATAGTGGTCAAGGTACTAACCCCTCAACATAGTTAATAGACTTCATCACCCTCCATTATAGTGGTCAAGGTATTGACCCCTCAACATGGTTAATGGACTTCTCACCCTCCATCATAGTGGTCAAGGTACTAACCCCTCAACATGGTTAATGGACTTCTCACCCTCCGTCATAGTGGTCAAGCTACTAACCCCTCAACATGTTATGGTCAACATGCAATACTATAGAAGCTCATCATGAAATTATCATATATATGTCATTCTTTCATCAACATAAAGACATATATATCATATGCCAAGCATTAGGCCTTCAACAATTCAAGAATCATAATCCGAGCATTTTATCGAACACTTGGCGGGTGTGTAATGGGGATATATGACCATATAATTTAGAGATAAAATCATGCCAAAAAACCCATTGTAAAACCATCAATCAACACCATGCAACACCCCAAGACATTCACATCAAAATCCCTCATCAAATCTCACATTAGATCTAAGATTTATAGCTCAAAACATATTAAGGCAATCATACTTTCATAAAACCCCAATTCACTATGCAGTGAAATTTACAACAATCAAAACCCATGAGTAAATCAATATTAAATCATGCAATTTAAATAGAAAAGAGGATTGGGCACCACGGATGAAAGGACCCAGTGGTTGAAACCCACATACCTTAGCTTTGGAGAAGTTCTTGGTGAAGATTAAAAATGGAGGCTTGAAGCTTGAAGGAAATCCTTAGATCCGGAAGAGATTTGGACACTTAATTTTGGAGTAATATATTAGTTTAAGGGTTTGAGAGAGTATTTTATCAATACAATGAAGAACTTAAGGGTTTTGGGACCTTGAATGAGCAAAAAAACGTCAATCTAGAGCTAGAAAGGGTGGGAAAGGACCAAAATAACCCTTCCTAAAAAGCTGTCTAACGGCTGTTACCGGCCTCGTTACGACCCATACATAGCACTACAACTCATAGGACCCTTCAGATGACCCCTAGGCACAATTTTGAAGTCTCTAGAAATTGCTACAAGCCTAAGCTATGAGTCGTACCCCGACTTACGACTTGTAACAGTGGGCTCGTAGTGCAACTTTGCACTAGCAGTCTTTAGTAAAATGACCATAACTTTTGACTCTGAACTCAAAATGAGGTGAAACAAAGTGCGTTGGAAAGCTAACTCAAAGGTATTTCATTTGACATGTCATAGGCCACCTATTTCTAAATTTGATAAAAGTTATGCTTGTTTAAAGTTGACCCTTGCATGAAGATTCACCCAAAACTCAACTCTTAGGGAAGTCTTGAACTCATCTAGGTACTGGGAGTCTTCCATGAACTTAATACACCCCCAATCTAACCAAACCGAGCCTGAAACATGGGTACAAGAGCATGGAGTTATGGGGTGTCACAATATGACTATACCAGTGATTGTAGATGGTTGATGCTCCTTAGCTTATCATAGTTGGGTTGCCAGATACATCTTTGAGTTTTGTTTTACTTAGTAGCCTTGCAATCTTAATTTAAAAATGAAACTTGGATACCTAAATTATAGTAAATAATGTATATGCCATTAGTATAACTGCTATGTGTTTCTCATTGTTTGCTTAGATTTAGTCGTCGCTTGAGGACAAGCAACAGTTCTAAGTTGAGGGTGTTGATGTGCTGTCAAAATACAATACATTTGATGCCTAAAACAAGGAATTTTATGAGTTCTTAATGCGACTTTTTATGGTTTTTGTTTTTATGTTGTTATTTCAAAAAAGGTAGGTTGGCATGATTTGGGAGGAAAATTGTTGATTTTGCCGAAGCATAGGACATACGAGCTCACGTACGAGTCATAGCCCAAGCTACGTGTCGTATGGTGATCTCATATAAAGAAATCGAGATTAATAATTAGAAATTTTCTAAGTGGGGGTCTGCCCTACGAGGCCATCTTAGGAGTCATAGGTCTCACTATGACTCGTATAGGTGGACTCATATTAGGAAATAGAGAGCCAAAACTTTGGACCAAAAATATGAAGGCCTATACTACGAGAGGAGCATACGAATCATAGACCAAGCAACAACTCGTACCAATGGGTCGTAGCAGTTGAGTCCAAAATGACAAGAACCTGATGTGAGACCTTGATTAAGACTCGTAGGTCACCCTATGGGTCCTACTTTTTTGGTGTACCAACTGCTAGCTATCTTTTCTATGTAATTTTTAGGGTTAATTTGTAAACACTATAAATACTTTAAGTTAGGGTTTTATTTGAGGGATCCCAGATTGTAAACATTGAACTTCACCTTTGAATATTCTCTCAATAATATTTTATGGTTTTAGAATATATTTTCATTTTCTCTTGAAAAGCCCACTTTTGGGAATTGCAAAATCTTGTGTTGTACTTATTATCAATCTATTAAGCTTATGGTTTGCAACTTATGGTGTCTTCACTCTTTATTACTTTGGATAAAATTCTCAACTATTTCTTGTATTTTGTATTGTTGTTTGTTTTGCATTAGCCATGAGTAGCTAAGTACTGACAACTTGGGGTTATCAGAATCATGGGTAGTTGACTTGAGATGGCCTAGGTTTATTACATTTATAAGATTGGGGTTTTGCATATATTGTCTATTTTCCTTCATATTGATTATTGTTTGATGGTGACCAATACCAAACTCCACCTACTATCATGATCTCAACCAAAATAGTGACGAATAGGAAAAGGAAAGTAGATGACATGATTCGATTGATGTGTTATCTTCTAATCAACCAAATCTGACCAAGAGGAGGTTGACTGGGACAATAGGCAATGGTTAGTAGGCACCTGTGGTTGCCAACCAAGCGCTATTGTTAAATTCGACCTTCACCTTCACAAGAGGGCTAGAAAAACCTAAGTTACTATCCTGCATGCATATTTCCAATTGTTCTTATGTTGTCTAGCATAATTGAATCAACAACCATGGAGAACATAATTCCAAAATTATCCCTAAAATTGAGAGTTTTCTCGCCTCATAGTATAGCTTTTATTTTTGTTTTTGTTCTTGAATCACAACCCCCTCCCCATTTAGAGATTTTAGTTATAGATAGTCAAAAATATTGATAGTGAATTCTTGTAGTCAAACCATGTATTCCCAGTGGATTCGACCCTAACCATCAGTTAGGTTAATTGCTAACAGCGACTGCTTTCTTATTGGAGCATGAATATCATCAGGTTCCGATAGAAATTTTGGATAGACAAGTGAAGACATTAAGGAACAAGAATGTAGTTTCTGTCAAGGTCTTTTGGATGAATCAACAAGTTGAAAGTACAACATTGGAAGTCGAAGCGGAAGTTCAAAAGCGTTATCCCTATCTCTTACATTCTACTAAAGCATAAGGTACTAATCTAAGTCCCTACATGATTTCAAGTCTTAAGCTTCAACCCTCATGTCATTTGTATACATTCATGTTTAAATTGACAAGTTCATGCTGATTTTGACACTTACATTGAGATTTTTGAAATGTTTTTTAAATGCATTGTTGCATCCTTGTGTGGGAAGGAATCATCTTGATTATTTCTCTTATATACGTTTCTTTGACATATGAGGACGAATGTTCCCAAGGGAGACATATTGAAACGACCTCAAAAAGTGCCAGAAAATGTTCCTCAAAACTGCCCATGATCGTAATTTCCATACATCTCAAAATCTGTGCGTGATATCAAAAATCCGACTTAGTTTTCATGATCAAGGGGAAAAATTGAGTGGGAAATGGGTATAACCCTGATTATAGAATAACCATATCAAAATTTGATTTTCCAAACTTTGTGATTTCCAGAGAAGATCCATGCCCCTGGCGCGATGCGGCCAGGGCGCGGACCTTTGTTAAAATTTCTTCAATTTTCCTATTCGGATCAAGTCCTTTGGGTCTTAAGCCTAAGCCTTCCTACGCATAAAAACGCCTATACTTAGTCATATTTTAACTCCATATCATACAATACATTCCCCAAAACCCTCTCTAACACTTAGCCAAATATTTCATCTAAAGTCAAGTGTCCCAAACGCATTCCGGATCTAAAGAATTCCATTTCAAGATTCAAGTTCTCATTCAAATCTTCACAAAGGAAATCTCCAAAGTTGAGGTATGTGGGTTTCAAGCATTGGCTCCTTTCACCTATGGTGCCTAACCTTCCTATTTACATAGATTGTATGTTTCTAAGTTGATTTACTTATGAGTCTTACTTATTATGAATTTGGTTATAAACTATGTTTGAGTTTCATAAAATTGTGATAGTTTAAGCATGTTTTGAGCTATGAATATATGTTTTATGATGAGATTTGATGAGGGGTTTTAATGTATCTTGCATGAGGGTGTTACCGAGTGTTGGTGGGTTGATATACATTAAGTTTTCTCACATGATTTCACTCTTGAATTACATGATTTTGAACTAGCATTACACACCTACCAAGTCTTTGATAAAATGTCCGGTTTAGGGTTCTTGAGTTATTGATGATCTATTGCATGACCTATGAGTCAAGTGACTATATGATTATGAAAGGAATGTATTTATGTGTTGATTTCATGAAAAGTATCTATAGTATTGCAAGTTGACCACACCTTGTTGAGGGGGTGCTATGCCTCAACCACTATGATAGAGGATGCTATGTTCATCTACCAGTTAAGTAGTATATAGCTTGACCACTATGAAGGGGGTTGCTACTCCCATCTACCATATTGAGGGGTATATACCTTGACCACTATGATGGAGGGTGCTATGTCCATCTACTAGTTAAGGGGTATATACCTTGGCCACTATGATGGGGGATGTTATGCCCATCTACTAATTAAGAGGTAGATATCTCAATCGCCTTCCAAGGGGGTGGTAGGCCTTAGATTCCAAGTATTAGTTTGCTTAGTCTATGATGATGGTCTCTTTGTACACATGAAATATGTTCTATATAAGTATGTTTTACTTCAACATCATTCATGCATGTCATATTGTTACTATACTAATCTATTGCCTATATTTATGCATTTTGCTTATGTTGCCCATCTCTTGTTGCATTGAGTCCTGCATAATTAGTACATTCAAACGTACTAACGCATAGTCAATGCCTACATGATATTACAATGTAGGGACCAAGCTCCACTTGATCATTTTCCTCCTCCACGTGGCTAGTACGATTCATGAATCAAGTTTGATGAGTCCTCAACTCCAAGGACAATAACTATTGATCCTATGTTATGCAAAGACTCTTTTCTTTGTTTAGATGCTTATGACTATGAGGGTGATCCCGAAAATTTGTCTTGTCCGCCGCCCAATTTATGTTAGAGTTGTTGTTGGACAAGTTATGTATCTATGCTTTGAGATTTGACTCTTTTGATGATTTATGCTTTGAAAGACTTCCCTTAGTCCATTTATCCATATTAATATTCTTTTACTATTTTTTAATTGCTTCCATGACCACGTATGTGTAAATGATATGCTAAGAGGCATTTTTGGGGTTCCTTTGTGTTCCCATTCTCATGTCACGTCTAGGCCCTATGTCCGGGTCGTGACATTTACTATCATTAAGCTATAATTTTCATGAATATGATTTCAAGTATGCAAGTATTTTATGATGATTATGATGAGGGTGACTTAAGACCCAAATGTTTATGCAATGATGACAAGATGAGGAGTATGTAACTGAAACCCCCTACTACTTTTGCCATTGAATCTATAGTTGTGGACTGCAACTGAAACCCCAAGACGTTTCCATCCATTATATACATTCCACACTCTAATCATTCCGGCTAAGTCAACAATAAAAAATCTAGAGTAAACCCCAAGTTTCCAACACTGAAATTATAGATTGAACGTAGGAATGGATATAAATTCACTCAAATCAATTGCAAAAAAAGTTAAATTATCAAAGACCCATTAGATAAATCAGAAACCCATATCAATAGCACACCCCAAACATGGGGGTTTTAACTACACATGTAAGAAAATAAAGATTTGATACCAAACATAGCAGGTGCAGTCATGGGTAACAAGATAGAATAAAATATAATTGATCATCACCAGCCAATCTACTCCAATTTGCTTCCTAAAAGCTTCAAAACGTTATCTCCCCCTTTATACTCTAAGAGGAAAGTTCTATATACTACTCTCTAAACTAGAGGAAGAATATGTTCTGATATAATATGATATGTACAATGCCCTTTCTAAATTGCTTATATATTCTATGCAAATATGTGAAAGTTTGTGCTGCGAAATGCCATTCGGCGGTCAAGGCCGACCATCGCGGAAGTGCACTTGACCACTTTTCTCTACATCTTTACAAGGCTTCTTTTTCTACAACATTAAGCGATGAATATTCATTCCACCAATTCAATTCGGAAATTCACCGAAGTATCCATCACATCGCCTTCTTGTCTGTACTTTGGGGCTTTGAGTGTTGCAACTTTGGACAATCTCCTATCCAATTCGATGGTGTGCTGAGCATGCTTTGCGATATTGATTCTGACTGCATTTTGACTTAATCTTGAACCTTGGCTGATGCAATGGTAGTTGGTCTCTCTGAGTGTTCGGCAAATCATCGAGTATGTTGGCAATACTGCTTTTCTCCACTTTTTTGCACTTTTGCTCTCTTTCCAAGATTTTGCTAAGTATTTTCCATTTGTTCTCTTCCCATCACATTTCTAGACTTAACACATGCATAATTGCCAGAAATTGGCAATAATAGCACACTAAGGACCATGTTTATTTGCAAGCTAGCCCTAGGATGAGTTCGAAACATGGACTCATCAACACCCCCAGCTTATGCCTTTGCTTGCCCTCAGGCAAATAAAACATCAGTCTATCCAATTTCAGAGCTTGCAAATAGGGCCACAGGGAGCAACATTGGGGGTGTCCAACGGGTGGTTGGGCTAAAATTGCGAATGTTATAATGGGTTGAAATTGAAATTGGGTTGGGTGATGACCAACCCAAACTTACTTAATTCTCAAACAGGTTGGGTTCAAATGGGCTAAAATTCGGGTTGTTCATGACCCTGCCCAATTTGACCCGCCCAATCTCAATAATTCTAACATATTATTATTTATTTTTTATAATCACAATATGAATTTCAACTCAATAATAAAAAGGATACAAATTGATTGATAAATAATAGAAAACATAAAAGAGATAGAAAACATACACTGCATCAATGCAAGTAAAGAGTCTTAGAATGGGTTGAAATTGAGGATTAAATTGATCTTAATTTGAGGATTCCTTTGATATGGGTTAAGACTTGAATGGGTTAAGATTGAACCCAATTAAAATTATCCTGAGATCAACCCATAAAATGTTAGGCGGGTTGGGCAGGTTTACCTACATTTGGGATAATTTTGACACCCCTAAGCAACACATACATGTCCACTTTTTCCATCCCTTTTCGAACTTCCATAAGACACTTACGTAACTTTGAAGCCTCGAGAGATGACTAAGGAGTAATCGAAACATGTCTATGCTTACAATTGCTAATGTAGCTGCTGATCACTGCATAGAATCATCTATTTGCCCTCACGCCAAAAAAGATCTTGAACACTCAAGATTATGATCTTACTTTCATAGGATTTCTTCAACTCTCACTCTCCCAAATGAGAAATAGCATGTAAGCTTCAACCCATACGCTTTCCCTTATTCTCAATTGGTATTTATATGACTTTCTTCCATACTATAATCCGAAAGGACTTTGCTAGGACTGGAATGTAGGGTCAAGGTTGGGTAGGATAGCATATGGTCAGTAGTGGCTTATCACTCATTAAACTCTACATGTTCTTTTCAGGCTCAAAAGTTT
This sequence comes from Solanum clarkiae, assembly GCA_011800125.2. NCBI lineage: Eukaryota > Viridiplantae > Streptophyta > Magnoliopsida > Solanales > Solanaceae > Solanum > Solanum clarkiae. The sequence goes on along the minus strand of JAABOM020067467.1, from coordinate 29,342 downwards.
GTTTAGTCGCCTTTTTATTCATCTCCTTTTTGACATCTCTTTTGCTTTTGATTTATCATCCTCAGTGTCTCCCCTCTTTGCACTATCTTCATAATTTTTTAGAGGGTCCTCAATTTTCAAGAACTTTTGTTTTTCACATTTTCTTTCATTCATTTCGAGGACTTCTCACTTTCTTTCATTCGTTTTTACCCCTCTTTTTCCGACTCTTTCATGGGAGACACCCCCTTCTTTCTGCTAACACCCCTAACTAGCCTTTGGCCACTGCTCAGAATTTTAAGCTTAAGGAGAGATCTATAGAAAACAAGAAGGAATTATCTTTCACAAACATGAGTCAAGGTTTTAAGGTTACCAAAGAAAGGATCAAGCCTCAAAAGGGCTTCACTGAGGATTCATTTCGTTGTCAAAGGATGTCACTATGGTTAAATGGATTTAGTGGAATCAAAGAAGGCCTAAGGTCCCCTCCTAATTTAGAATTAACCATGTTACTCGTCAAAACAAATCGGTCAAGTTCTAGATATTGCAAAAGAAGCATTTTAGCAAAATTCCTCATCCCACATTGGCAAAATGGCTTCGCATTTAAACAATGACAACACACTTGCAATTTTTCGATTATCGTATTTCCAAGCTCAATTGATCACATAGTCAATTCAAGATTCCTCAAGTCCATGCGTGGACTGATCTATCAAGTAAAGACTAATTAGTGAATACATGCTCCTTATCCATGGCAACATCCGAATCAAAGATATGGAATATCGATGCCCGGATTCCTAAGGACCAAAGATATAATATTAACATTCGAATGGCTTGTCATATATGCAAGGGGTTTGCCAAAATTCGAGGATATCATTTGCAATCATTCATCCATTCAATTCGAAAAATAAATAAAAGTAAAAATAACAAAATAAATACTACTTTATTACAACCTAAATTAAAACTTATTTACAATTAATTACACCTCAACTATCACAACTACCAACTCCTAACTCTATAGGCAACACGAATTAAATTGAAACATAACTCACCCCCTCCCCCACAAAAGAAATAGTGTCCCTAATGTGGGCCAACTAGAATACAAAATATAACATGCACGAGTGAGTTAAAGAATCCCCCTAATATATTTCGTGACGCACTAAGGTTGGGACTAAAGGGAGATCAACTATGTCGTGTTACCCCGGATTTATAGGGATTGCTGCAGGGGTGGCTTCTTGCTTTCTAGCATACTTTCTCTCCCATCTTGCTTTGTTCTTTACCCTCCTAGCCTCAACCTAGTAAGCCAAAGCCTTTTCTCTAGCCTTCTTAGCTGCTACAAGGACCCTACAAAGCCTCACGCTTCTTTTTGAAAACATTATCCTCAAATGTCATAGGTTGGTTAAGGCTAATGTTTTGCCTTGTCTTGGCCCTAGAGGTTATGTTCCTTGGTGATCATTTGAGGTTGTACACTTTCTTTCTACATTCAATGGGCTCTAAAGGCTCAAGGATTTGTAGGTATAAGATGCTCATTTTCTTCCCAAATCGCATCACATTCTGCCTTTTAGGAGACTTCAGTTGCATTTGACTTGTCAAGCAAGACTAGCAAATTCGTGAGGACAGATAACAAGTAACAATCTTCAACAAAGATCTTAAGGCATTCGAGGTCATTTAGCCAACACATCTAACTCGGCGCAATTGCCAAACAAAATATGCCGTCTGATTGTCCTTTGCCAAATATAGTAGAGATCAATAGGAGAGGGGCAGGCACAAGAGCCGATACCTTTAGAGACATCAGCAATTCGCCAAATCATATCAGCGACCAAACTTCTTATCGGCAAATATCACAAAAACAAGAATTTAATGATGTTCGCTCAAAGGTGATGCATAGGCATAATCAGTGTATAACCAAGTAGTTTTTAGCCATCAATTAACCACTTCAAACGCATAGCGGCAGCCAAAACCTCACATCTCTCAAGACAAAAATAGTTTCATCACATAGCCCAATACCGAAATAATAATTATTTTTCAGGCATGATATTTGTGAAATGATGACTTTCCCTTAAGAATGATATCGCCTAATCCATCATAGGGCAAGTCCGAATCGCTCAATCCCCAACTAGGGCTACTCATACTTCACCCCAAAGATTCATAAAATTAGGCCTCACCATAAAAAGTCAAAAGCATCTATTTTGCATAAGTTAAAATTCAGATGAAATAACTTTTTGAATCCCTAGATCCTATTTCTACGGCAACACCAAATTTATTAAGAACAAAGAAAAGTACTTGGAGCACCACATGCTAACAATTGGAAATGAAGATGATGATGGTGATGTTGGAACATTGATCTCAGCAAAAGGAAAACAAAAGAAAGACTATAGTGTAGAAGTGGTGAGTGTGAAGATAGGGTGTGGGAAGAGCGAAATTAAGGTAGATGAATAGTGAAGGAAGCATTAATGGGCATTTAAGAAAAAGAGGATGCGACTCTTTGACTTCTATGTTATTTTTCATTACTAGAGGGTTTATTCGGCGAACCATCAATTTCACATCCGATCACCCTCTTTGACCTCCACTTGAAGCTTACCCCACGAACTATAAAGTGAAATAACAAAGTGTCACTGAGTATTTTCAGCGATAAACAAATTTAGCAATGCAATCGCCAAATTCTGTAGTGACTCACTCCATAACTTAATTTCAAAGAGCGGTCAAAATTGTCATCGCTTTCTTCACCCGGTGATGCATTGATTTTTCAAGAAGTTCACCAAATATTAAAGCACTCTTGGACTTTGCCGAGGTACCAAAGTGTGTTCAATTTCAGAATCGCCTTTCCAATTTGATGACACACTAAATTTTCTAGGAGATTGCAAAAATAAACAGCACACAAGGAGTCTGGTGATGAGTCAAAAGGTGGGCTAGCTAGTTGACGCACTTTTTACTTGGTGATACGCCATTTGTTCCTTAGATCATCGAAACCAGTAGCAACTTTAGGTCCAATGTTAGACTCAACAAGCGGTCTAGGTCGAGGTCGCTGATGTAATTTGGCGGTCCGCCCTTTGTATACGCAACCTCGCCTTTCTTCCATTGTTTCCTCTCTCAACACAAACTTGCAACCATAGACACATATTATTTTAGTTCCATACTCACTTAGGTTACCTCCCAAAAAGAGTATGAATTAATATCGCAGCGCGATGATGCTCGGTACAATTAAGCATCACTAATGTTCATGACATGAACCACCCGAATATCCATTTATTTGCCATAATATTTCTAGAGCCTCTATCCGTTTGTCTTAAATTTCTCACCCTTGTGGTTTTCAACTTCTACCACTCTATTAGCAAGTACCTCTGTCACCCTAAAAGGGTCTGATCACCTTGACCTGAGTTTCTCGAGAAACAAATGCATTCTAAAGTTATAGCGCATCACGAGACCCCCTTCAACAAACTCCCTTTTCAAAATTTTCTGATTGTGCCACTTTTTTATCCTATCCCTATAAATGGTTGAGCTTTCATAAGCTCTCAACCTAAACTCATCTAGAAAATGGAGTTGGGTTAGCCTAGCTTCTCAAGCTTCGTCAGATTTAAAGTTCAGTTTTTTGAGAGACCATAAAGCTCAATGATCTTATTCAACAGGAAAGTGGCATGTTTTTTCAAACATAAGTTAATACAGGGACATTCCAATAGGAGTCTTATAAGCAGTATGGTAGGCCCATAAGGCATCATCAAGCTTGGCCGCCTAGTCGCTCCTACGCCCATTCATTGTTTTTGTAAAAATCATTTTGCTCTCTCTATTCACACTTTCACCTGCCCTTTTGCTTGTGGATGATATGGGGCCGTTACTTTGTGCTTCCCCCCATACTTACTCAATAATTCTCCAAACATTCTATTGTAAAAACGATATCCCCCATCTGCAATGATGGTTTGAGGAGTACCAAATTGAGTGAGAATGTTTCTCTTTAAATACTGCACTACTCCCTTGCAATCATTGGTTGGTAAGGCCGTAGGTTCAACCAACTTTGAGAAATAATTGACAGCTAAGAAGATATATTTGTTACAAAAATATCTTGTAAATGTTCCCATAAAATCCATCCCTCAAACATCAAATACTTCCAACTCAAAAATCGGGATTAATGGAAATTTGTTCCTTCTTAAAAATTTTCCTTGCAATTGGCACTTTGGACATGCCTTGGAAAATTCGTGAGCATCTTTATGTAAAGTTGGCCAATAATAGACAGTTTGCAATACCTTAGATGTAGTCTAGATACCTCAATGATGGCCTCCTACTGCTGATGAATGACATTCCTCAAAAATAGCCTCCACTACTGCCTCGAGAACACATCGTCGGATCATGTTATCCAGGCACTCTTTAAAGAGATAAGTCTCATCCCAATAGTATTTCTTCACATCATTCAAGAACTTTCTCCTCTAGTGGCAGTTTGCAAAGTCTAATATGACTTCACTAACCAAGCAATTTGCAAAATCAGCATACCAAGGTGTAGCCACAAGAGCTAATTTCATCACTACTTTATAAAGAAAATTATTAGAAATTTCCTCCTCTTCAACCTGAGAGATTGATGATTCAAGCCTGGAAAGATGACCAACCAGTTTATTTTCGCAATCCTTTCTATCTCTTACCTCAAAATCAAATTCCTGCAGCAACAATACCTACCAGATAAGCCTTGGTTTAGCATCCTTCTTCACCATGCTAACAACTCCTACTCTTGTCATTGTATAATTTTTTTGTGTTGTATTTAACATCTTGGTGGCATAATAATTTGGGTGGAAAAGTTTTCCCAACTCATTTACCTAGCATTACTACAAGGGTCACACCACTTGCATCACACATCACCTCGAACGGTTTAGACTAATCAATGTGCAGCCAAAATACAAAATTTTTGATGCGTAAAACTTAGGATCTTGTGTGTTCTCAATGTGATGTTAGTGGGTGCTTAGTGTATTTGTGTTTACCTTTGTAGGATTACAGGTTGGCCATAATTTTGGGGAATGTTATAGAAATTGTTGTTTGTTGTTATACAAGACACCATACGGGCCATAGACCATTCTACGTGTTGTAGGGTGGTTTAATAAGAAATCACAGTAAGGAGCTAAGTTTCTGAAATTAATTCTACGAATATGTAGACAAGCTACAGATTAATGTACGATTCATAGAAGAGGTTTCGTGTCCTGAGGATCAGAGAATGAAAACTTTCTCAAGTTCATCAGATGAGACCCCCTTTATAGGTCGTAAATCATTTTACGAGTGGTAGAGGCGTATCATAAAGAAGGAGTCAAATTTTCTAGCAACAATGTATGAGAACTCGATTACAGGTCGTAAACTTCAGTACGGGCTGTAAACTTCAATACAAGCCGTAAGGAGCTTTTGTGAGGCATGTCAATCAGTTCTCCTAAGTCATTTAAGATTTGAATTCTAAATATTATAAATAAGTCTTTTAGGCTATTTTTCACAAGTACACGTCAATTTTCATAAGTTTTAGGTTAGTATTCAAAGAACTCAATATTTAGAGAGAGGAAATTGTAAGAGAGTCTATGAGAACACTTGTGGTTGAATTTGATCTTAAAACTTGTGATTCTTATGGACATTGGATTGCTTGTTCTTAAATCTAATATGTAAGTATTTAATTATGTCTTCTCAATTCATAATCTTTTCATGTACACATAGCATGAGTAGCCAAATCGACAACTAGGGTTGTGGTAACCATGAAGAACTAACAAAGTAAAACCAGATAATTCACAATTCTTGGAAGGTCTATATGCATGTATTAATTAACTCTCTTTGCTTTGCATGTTTTACAGTGGTGGCTACCATTAGAACTCGCCTAGTATTACTGACTGGACCAAGGTAGTAATGAATAGGAAAGAGGTTAATTAACAGGATTTGATTGATGTGTTTTCATCTAATCAACCAAACTGGACCAAGGAGAGGTTGTACTAGGACTAATATGTAATGGTTAATAATACACACTATAGAGATGGGCCAAGTCGCATAGTGAAATTCACCTCTCACCTTTGACCAGAGGGCTTGGTGAACTTAAATTACTGTCCTACATGCTACACACTAGATAAGAATTAGGTTACCCAGGGATACTGAGTTGGGTAATCACGGGGAACATAATACCCTAGTTTCTCTCTATTATTGATTTTTCTCTTATAATAAGTAATTAGTTTACTTTTCTCATTGATTATTGCAAACCCCCTCCCTTGGGAAATTAAGCTAGTAAATTACTCAGATTGCATATTTCTAAATTTTCTTAAGACTATGTATTCCCTGTGGGTTCGATCCCAACCTTTGTTAGGTTCTATATCTTGACAACGGTCGTTTTATCCTCTAAAAAGGTAGTGTAACTTGGGTGACATCAAGATTTTGGTGCTATGCCAAGGAATATGGCTGGACTTAGTGAATTTATTAGTAATTTGAGTGTTAATCCTTAATTCCCTTATTTTAATTTTGTTTGTTGTTTTTGTTCTTTTTTAGGGTGTGCGAGTAGTGTATGTCTGACACTTGGAGTCAAGGCAATCCCTCAACTCCATTTGATCTTGAGATCCTAGAACCTTAAGAATGGCCCAAGACAATGCCAACAACGTGGTCAATGCAGCTCTGAATAGGAACAATAACAAGAATGTTAGGAATGAGAACCCACTTCATTTGGAGGATATTCCACAACCTCCGGATTTTAATGCCAATGCTTATCAGTGGACTCAGTCCTGGTTGAATCCTATGGCTATGGAGGTGACTGGAGCTATTTTGTTGCCACCACTACAGGCAGAAACAAATTTTACAGTCTCGACTGGGTTACTTCAGATACAGCAGAATCGTGGGCTATTTACTGGCTTACCATCAAAGAATCCATATAACCACCTACACAATATGACATTTTTCTGTAAGAGTCTGATGGAAACACAGAATCCATCTTTGGATGTTGTGGAACTCCGTGTCTTCCTATTTTCTCTCATGAGCAATGCTAGTTTTTGGCTATTTGAGCTCCCCTAGAGTTCAACCACTAGTTAGGTAGAATTGCAGAGGGACTTCATAGCAAGATATCATTAAACCAAATACGCTCAAAATGGAAGACCAGATCCACAACTTTAAGCAATTCCCTGGTGATTCAATCCTTGCTACATGGGAACGGTTCATTAGATATTTGAGGAGTGCGCTGGACTATGAAATTATGGAAAATGTCTTAGTGGAGAATTTCTACCGAGCTTTAGATGCAAATAGTCAAGCATGTGTTGATGCCCTCTTAGGAGATTTGTTCGTAGAACAACCATTCACAGAGATTTCTGAGAAGATGCATATGGTGGCTAAATTTAACCATGTATGGAAACCCATGAATATACATTCAATAGGTCATATAAGTACAGCTGAAATGAGCTCTAACCAAGAAAAATAAATGCAGATATCCTTAATATACTTTCTCAAAACCGAGCTAATCTAGAAGCGCTAATGAAGTAGACATAGGAGCCAACCAAGCTAGGGGACATTCATGAAAGCCATCATGCCAAAAATAGGGGCTGTAAGGATGGTAGTATGAATAAGCGCTATGTGCTCCCCTATAATTGTGATATGGGAAATAGGATCTTGAGAAATGAGGAGATTATAGACCAATTACTAAAGAGGGCGACACACATGATGAGATGTTGAGGGAGATTAAGTCTGACATTTCCAAGACAAACCATAAAGTTGAACAACACTCTGTGGCAATCAAACAACTCAATTGACAATTGAGACTTATGTCAATGCAGCTGGATCAGATTCAAAGAGGCATGATAACAAGCACCATAACTCTAGACCATAAGGATACTGACGGGTCGCAGATAAAGATAAAGTTTTGTGATAGGGGAGCACAAAATCTTGAGGAAGTTTGAGTATTCATGTTATTTATGTTGTGCTACAACAATAAATCAGGCGCTGCTTGGGAGGCAACCCAAGGAATCCTGGTGCTTAGGCACCCAGGTATGTTTGTGTTTCACCCCTTATGTTCTATTTTATTTTGATTTTGTGCATTGGGGACAATGCACATCTTTTTCGATGGAATGTGGATAGTTATGGGCCTCAATGAAGTCTGAGTAGCTTAGGTCTTTGACTATCCTAATTTTTTATCTCGAAGTTTTCTTGCCTATGTTCTTTTTCCTTGTGGATGCTTAATTTCTGTTGAACCGACGCGTTTAGGATGTTTAGATAATATTTGTAGCATAAAGTTACCAACACTTATGGCAGATAGCATGTTTTTGTGTTTTGTTTGAAAAATGATACCCACCAAAAAGAAATTTGACTAAGTAGTTAGGTAGTAACCATGCATGTTTAGGTATGTGGCAACGTTTGTTCTAATAAGTGAATGTATATTAAGATAAGAAGCATAATCCGTGATTCTTTTTATTGATAATGTATGCAGTGCCATGTGAGACTTAATTTGATAAATTCATGTTCAATTTTGTGCAAATTCAGAACTTGCCTTGTTACTCTAAGTTGGATTGTAGATTAATTGGATTAGGAAAGGATCATAGGTCATTGTTCTTAAATAGTCCACTGTAGCCTAAAAATAACTAACCAAATTGATGATATATCCCTTGTTCCTAATGTTTGAGCCTCATAGGTGTCAAAATACAGAACATTTGATGCCTAAAACAAGGGATTTTGCAAATTCTTAATGTGACTTTTTATGGTTTTTATGTGTTTTATGTTTGTTTTTGTAGAAAATACAGGTTGGCCTGATTTTGGGGAAAAGTAGCAGATTTTGTTGAATTTGACAATCTACGAGACTCTCTACAAATTGTAGTCCAAGCTATGAGTTGTAGGAGATGGCCGTAGTGATTAACAACTTCCAAGTATCAAAATCTGAGAAACTTAAGTCAACCATACGAGCCCAGGGTACGATTCATAGACCAGACCATGACTCGTAGTATGGATCTTAGAAGTTAAATCCAAAATGACAAAGGCTGACTATGAAAGCTCGAATACGACTCGTAGGTCACTCTATGAGTCATACCTACGAATCATAACGGCTAGCGACCAACTTTTCTTATATATTTTTAGGTCCTTTTTGTAAATGTTATAAATATTTTAAGTTAGGGTTTTAAAAGGGGACTATAATTCACATCAGGTTGTAGAGAAGATAGAGATAATATTTTAGAGAGATCTTTCTAGGGTTTAGTGTAGATACTTAGGGTTTTACTTTGAAGACCCAATTTGGGGATTTGAAATCACTTGTAATCAAACTCCCTTCTTCAAGCTTATGATTGCAACATCAAGGTAGGTTTTGTTCTTCTTTTTCTTTGGGTAATTTCTCAACCATGTTTATTCTATTCATTATTTGTGATTTTGCCCTAGCTGTGAGTAGCTAAACCCCCACAACTTGCGGATATGGGAACCATGAGCAGCTAGCTTCTAATAACCCGAATTATTTGTACTTCTTTGATTGGGTATTTGCATGTATTGTCCATTTTCCTTTGGAGTGCTTATTGTTTGGTAGTGGCCAACACCAAAGCCCGTCTAGTGTCATGATCCTGACCAAGGTAGTGATGAATAGGAAAATAAAATGGGTGACAGGATTCGATTGATGTGTTCTCATCTAATCAACCAAATCCGACCAAGGAGAGGTTAACTGTGACAATGGGTAATGGTTAGTTGGCAAACCATGGTTGCCGAGCAAGCGCTATGGTGAAATTCGACCTTCACCTTTACAAAAGGGCTGAAAGAACCTATGTTACCATCTTGCATGCAATGCCTCAATTAGGGTTATATGATCTGGGATATTTAAGTTAGTGAATCATGAAGAACACAATTCTCAAGTTGCTCCTCAAATTGATTATCTCTTTGTGATTATTAGTATAGTTTTTGTTGTTATTTTATTCCAATTTGCAAACTCCCCCCCCCCATTCTAGAGAATATAGTCGATTGGTATTTGAAATGATTGTTGGTGAGTCAATTTGGTCAAACCCTATATTCCCTGTGGATTCAACCCTAGCCTTTGGTTAGGTTATGCTTGATAGCGACTGTTTTACTATTGGAACGTGAACATCAAAATTTATGGCAGCATTGCCAGGAAATGAAGCTAGGGTTTCGACTTGATTTCACTAGTGGTTCATTCATGTGTTAATTTCTATATTCTCTTGTATTTTACTTTTGTTTTTGTTTTTGTTGTTTTGTTTGTATTTGTAGTGTGTGTTAGGTTTATATGCCCAACATAAGGAGTGAAGGCAATCCCTTAGTTCTGATCAACTTTGAGATCTAACGAATTGCAAGAAGAATGGCTCAAGAAAATAAGGACATCGCGATTGATGAAGCTATTGGTCAACTTGATGAAGATGTGGGTAAAGATGAAAACCCACCTCAAAGGGAGAATAAGTCATACCAGAGGGATTTCAATCAGAATTCTTATGGTTGGAATCAATATAGTTTGAACCCTATGGCCATGGATGTTACAGGAGAGATAATGTTGCAACAACTACCAGCTGACAGTAAGTTCACCGCGTCTAGTGGTCTCCTATAAATGCTTCAAAATCGTAGTTTGTTTATAGGATTACCTTCGGAGGATCCACATACGTCTCCATATATTGCATTTGTTTGAAAGAGTGTAATGGGTGCATAGAATCTTTCAATGGATGCAGTTGGTCTAAGAATGTTCCATCTATCTCTAATTGGAAATGCGGCAATATGGTATTTAGAAATCCTGCAAAGGTCGATCACTAGTTGGGTCAAGTTAGAAAGAGTCTTTTTAGAGAGGTATTTTACGAGGTCCAAAAAGCTTAAACTCAAAGATCAAATCAACAAGTTCGAGCAATTGCTAGGTGATTCAATTAGTACAAAATGGGAAAGATTCACCCAGTGGTGGAGGATGGTTCTAGATCACGAAATTGTTAATGATGCCTTAGTGGAGATCTTTTATTGGGCTCTTGACGAGAATAGTAAAGCTTGTGCCGATATCATTATGGAAGGCATATTTCTTGATCAACCTTTTGCACGAACCACCGAAAGAATGGAGCAAGTCGTTAAAACAAATAGTGCATGGGGTCAAATAGAGAGAGGTGCAACTAAAACTTCGTGTGTGCTGAACACTAACAATGAGCAAGCAAAGGTAAATAAAGAGATTATGTAACAACTCGCTCAACTTCGCACAAGTATGGACTTGGTGTTGAAGCAAAACCAAGAAAGTGCCCATGCAGTGACTCACCAACCTCTGAAGATGCCCATGTATGAAGAATCCTTTTTTGATGAAGATTCTTGCTTCGTGAGTATTGTGTGACTAGAAGATACTACCGAAACTCAAAGGTAAGTTTTACAGAATGGTGGTTCGACCATCATTGTTGTATGGAGTGGAGTGTTGGCCAATTAAGAAGGCACATGTTCAGAAGATGCATGTTGCAGAGATAAGGATGCTGAGATAGATGTGTGGCCACACCAGGAGTGACAAGGTTAGGAATGAGACCATCAGGGATAAGCTAGAGGTGGCCCCGGTGGCCAAAAAGATGAGGGAAGCGAGACTGCGATGGTTTGGACGTGTAGAGAAGGAGTATAGATGATCCTGTTAGGAGGTGCGAGAGGCTGATTTTGGGAGATACTCGGAGGGGTAGAGGTAGACCGAAGAAGTACTGGTGGAAGGTAATTAGATAGGATTTGACGGAACTAGATCTTACTGAGGACATGACCTTAGATAGCAAAAAGTGGAGGTCACGAATTAGAGTAGCAGGCTAATGGTAGGGTTAGGTGTTTCATGTTTTCTCATTATCTGTTATAGCATGTGTTAGTTTACATTATTTACATACTATCTCTCCTTTCTGTCCCCTTCCCTCTTTTTTGTCGTATCTAGTTCGTTCTTACTTACGGGTTTTGAGATGAGGGTTTCCTGGAAACCTCTCTACTTCTATGGTAGGGGTAAGGTCTGCGTACTTTCTACCCTCCCCAGACCCCACTTGTGGGATTACACTTGGTATGTTGTTGTTGTTGATGCTTGCTTCATGAGTATCAAGCAACGGGTTTTCGAAACCATGCCCAAGGGTACAACTCAGACTATTGGTGGCAAGGTTCCAGAAATCAAGGTCGGAACTATAATAAAGAGTGTGCATATAGAGATAATGTGCCGGTTATTTTGAAAGACAAAGAGTACCGGAGGCTGAGTGGGGGGAAAGAGATAGATATAGGAATTGTCCCTATCTGCCTCCCCATAATCGTGATGTCGGGTCTAGCAATTCTAGGATTCAAGAAATGTTTGACAAATTGTTGAAGAAGGTCGGCCATCAAAATGAGACTTTAAAAGTGATGAAATTATATATAGTATAAATCAAAAGATAGAGTCTCATGTGGTGTCCATGAAACCATTAGAGCAATAACTCGGTCAACTATCTTCTCAATTGAACAAACGCCAAAAGGGCACGTTGCCAAGTAATATGGTTCAAAATTCAATGAATGATGGACATTGCATGGTGGTCATGAAGATAAGTGGGAAAAGCACCATAGATCCCCCAATGTCAAAGGTTGATGATAAAGCTTGTGAGAAGGGCGTTGATAACAAGGTTGAGGTTGAGGAAGAAGGTTTGGAAAGCAATGGGATGCAAAGTGAAGGGTTGAAAGAGCAAGAAAAGGCCAAGATGATCCCAAATCCTCCTTCCCATTTTCCCCAAAGACTCAAGAAAAAGGAGGAGGATGGTAAATTTAAACATTTCCTTTCGATATTAAATCTATCATTCATTAACATTCCCCTTCTAGAAGCATTGGGGTAGAAGCCTGGATATGCGAAGTATATGAAGGATTTGGTGACGAAAAAGTGCAGAATAAGCCAAGAGCTTTTGTAAGAACTCCAACAATAAAGTGATATCATGACCAAATGCCTTGTCCAAAAGAGGGAAGATCCCGGTGTATTCACCATTCCTTGTACCATTGGTGATGTAGAGTTCGCAAGGGCATTATCTGATTTGGGAGTAAGCATAAATTTGATGCCTCATGTCATTTTCAAAAAGATTTGTCTTAGTTCTCCTACTCCGACAAGAATGCAGTTACTGATGGCGGATAGAACAATCAAGTAACAGGAGGGAATTCCTTTTGATGTGTTGGTGAAAGTTGATAAGTTTATCTTTCCAGCGAATTTCCTAATTCTTGACTGTGAGGTTGATTTTGAGGTCCCTATTATGGGGAGAACATTCTTGCCACCGGGATAGCATTGGTAGACATGGATTTTGATCAACTCAGGTTTGGAGTCAATGATTTGGAGGTTATTTTTTATATCCGCCAGTCAATGAAGAACCCGGATGAGCTCAAAAATGAGATGTGAGCTATTAAGGATTTCTGTTGATTTATGGATGACTAAGTTGAGCCACGATGTTAAACAAGGCACTTGTTGGGAGGCAACCCAAGTACTTCTCATGTTTTTGGATTGTTTTGAGTTCATTTAGATTGTTTAAATTTCTAGGTAGTGGATTTTTTCTTAATTTTGAAGACATTGAATCAGTTGTGTTGTTTAAAGATTAGTGTATCTTGAGATGTTGGTTTGCAGGTGTTAAAAAGGGGATGAAAGTTGGAAGAAAATGGCATTGAAATCAACCTCTACGACCAGGCCTACGAGCCATAGCTTACACTACGAGTCGTAATCATGCCTCATAGAGGCTAACAGTGTTTATTGAAATTATCACATACACTATGAGCTAATCTTATAATTTTTCGTCTATGCTATGAGTCATAAGTGGGTTCGCAGTGCCTAGGTATGATTAATGAATTTTTCTAAGTGTTAGGGTCTGCTACGAAACCATGACCTATGAGTCATAGGAAGCCCTATGACTCGTAATCAGGGTCTCGTAGACCCTACTCGGTGGTTTTAAAAGTTAGCTCAGTTGGGGTATATTAAGGGTCAAAACTATTTTTGACCCTTAATTCCCCATTTTGAACCCTTATTTCCTAAAAACTGGTCCTCACAACATTTCCCCACACTGTACCGATCAATTTCCCAACTGACCCATGTCATTTTTCAACAAATTTTCTGATAAGCATTGATAGTTAGGGTTTCTCCTTCCTCTCCTCTTTCTCATCTTGTTCAACTATTAATTGTCTTCACTTGAGGTATGTTCTGTTTAAAATATGCACACAAACTTCATTATCTTCTGAAATTCTTGGATGATTAAGTGTTTGGAATTGGTATTGAAAGTACCCATGAGAAACTTGATGCATAGAAATGAGAATTAGGGTTGTGTCGTTTAAAATTCCCTAATGTGGTTCTAAATTTTGAAGTCAATCTTGTTGGTTGGTTGAGATGATGATACCTTGCCATATTTAGCGTTGATCATGTGTATGAAATGACTATGTGATGCTTGATTAACTTGTATATTCATGGTGGGATTGTAATTTTATTGTAGGTGTGTTTTTGGGTTGAATATGGTTGTTTGAGAAATTCTTTGCATGATTGTGCATCCAACCCTTTGAACTTCCTTGTTTGAGTGTTAGTACCATTGTTGTGAGTTCTAGGATTGATTATTTTGTTTGGAAATTCTCGAATGTGTGTGAAAGTGATAGTTACTTGGTTGGGTTTTAGATTGAATTATCTTGATTAAGGGTCGTGGGATATTTTTGTGCCTATTATATAGTTTGAAAAATTGCTTCATATGTTGTTTGAAATATTTGGTTGATTGATTATTGTTCACATGGTAAGGTAGAATACACCACTGGTGTGTGATATTCCCTCCTATGAGGGCTACCTATGACTCGTACAAAGACCTACGAGTCGTAGTGGCCCCTCATAAGGAATAACAATTACCTGTGGTCCCTTAACACTTGCCATATGAGACCTACCTATAGGTCATAATTTCCATTACGAACCGTAGTTGGTGTCTCGTGAGCATGCCTTATGCTTAAAAATGTTACTTGAAATTGGTACGAGCCAGCGTATGATTCATAGTACCCACACGAGTCGTACCTATGCCTTGTACCTATTTCTAGTATGATTTTTTTATCAGGTACCTTTGTACTACGAGGCCACGGTACCCCTTGTAGGTCACCCTACAAGTCATACCAGTTCCTCGTACCTGCAACCTGCAACTAGTGTAGTGTTGATTTTTGTGTGTTTCCCTTTTTGTTTCTGTTTCTCTTTTCTTTTTTTATTTGTCTGTGATTATTGTTTTGTGGCAGATTGTGAATTCATGATGCAATTTTTAGGAACAATGGCCTCGAAAACTAGAGGTGCTGCTATGAGAGAATTTAACAAATGATTGAGGGATGACAATACGGATGATGACCAGCTTGAGGGGTCAAGTGAGAAGCATAGTGCTGAGAGTGCCTCCTAGTCCAATGCAGATGTTAAGGAGAGTAGACAGAGTCCGATGATGAACCTCAGGATGAAGCAGCAGAAAAGTCATCAGTTGGACCATCTATCTCCACCACTGATCCACATTATCATCGATGGGGAATCGAGGGTATGCATGAGATCTATGAAAAGGGACTAGAGCTAAAGGGATAGTGAAAACTTGTCAGATAGTTTCATGAGGAGTCCCGATTAAATGACTCAGGGTTGATTCGAATTCCTGCTTTAGAGGCCGAGATTGATCGATACAGGCTCCTGTGGTTATCAGGGCAGTTGGATAAGTATGCCCCATTTTAGTCAGAGAGTTCTGTGCCGCATATGCCGTTACTATCCTCCGAGATCTTCCAAAGGGAAAGAAGGCGATAGAGTATCCCAGGTTGCGCAGGGTCTTGCTTCGAGGTCAGAGGGCAGATATCTCTAAGGAAACCATCCTCCGAGTTCAATTTGGTCCTAACTACAAGGTGGAACAGCACACAGCTGAGTATGACCCCAAGATAAAGAAGATGTGCTGTGATATGATCAGGAAGAATATTGATTTAAGGATCGGGCTCCTCAGATGAGTGGCGAGCCAGATTGTAGAGGGTGATGCCAAGCCTAAGTGGGTCACTAACCACGTCGAGCCCATAGTGAAGTCCCACCTCTCCTTTCTAGCCAAATTCTGGTGGTCCATTATCCGGTCGCGCATCAAGCCTACATTCATGGATAATGTCATCACCTTAGTGCAGGTCGTGTTACTAGCCAGTATCTTAGCTAGATATGAGATCGACTGGGTGCTTGTCATGGCTGAGTAGATTCACGAATCTGTGCTCCAGATGAATATCTATTGTCGTTCCCTATCTCAATACACAGACTATGCATTGTGGCTAGAGTGCGTGTCTCTCTTCACATAGAGCCACACGTCGAGCATCTTCATACTATGAATCACAGCCTTATCAAGGTTGATAATAATCTGCTTGCCCTTCAGATAGGAGTTCCTCCTCCCATGCCTCAGAGATTTCCTCTCGACCTAGCTACTAAGGAGATGACTCCAGTTCCAACCACCTCCACTCCAGTTGCACTAGAGCATCCTCCAATGGTTGATACTGAGGCGATACCCTCCACGGATACACCTGCACCAGAGCGATCCGCTTCTCAGGTTACTTCTACAGACTTACCTATTATGTCAGCTTTTGCATTTCACGCTTTGGTATGCAGGTTGACTAGGACTGAGGCATAACTGGGCAAGTTGATGGACCAGATCAAGCCCTGGGTTCGTCAGATAGTGCAGGCTTCGGAGGAGAGGGCCAAGGCATTCACCCTATATGAGAAGGATCGGAGAGTTACTGCAATGGATGCTAGGGATGATGCTTTCGAGGCTAGGGTGCAGAAGAGGCTTGAGGGAGCTCGTCCCGCAGATTTGACTGTCATACAGCAGAAGTTGGCCAAGTTCAAGGCCGACTTGATGATATCACTAGCAGCCCTGATAGCAGCCCCGGAGGAGGCACCTATGGGTGAGGACTTGATTGATACATTCGAATATCGCCCACGTGCTCCAGGGAAGAGGCCTATAGAGGGTGATGATGCAGATGTGGCCCAGACGAGGTAGAGGACTGTAGAGGAGGAGGCAAAGCTAGAGGAGAAGATTATTGACATGGTAATGAGAGTCTATACAAATCGAGCAGCAAAGGCAGATTCGATAGTAGCAGATATTACATAGAGATAGTACCTCGAGTTCAGTTGCAACCCAAACCACACAGGAAGAGAGAGAGCCCTAGGACCAGACTGATGCCAGTTCCTAAGCACCATGTTTTTGCTACTTTTGACCCCCATGCTTACTATTTTTGGATACTTTGTTCTCGCTACTATTTCTGGATACTCTATTTTTTTATTATTGTTGTTTTTGGATAATTTGGTTTTTATTACTGTTTAGATGATATGTTTTTGTTCGATTTTATTATATATATCTACTTTGAGAACAAAGTATCATTTTTGGTGGGGTATGGGAAGTTATAGACTTAGGTAATGTCTGAGTAGTTTTTAGTCCATAACTATCCTATTATTGATATTCCAAGATTTTCTTGCCACGTTTCTTTTTCCTTGTGGATGATTTCACTTTATGTTGAACTAGCATGTTTTAGGTGTTGTATATTATTTGTGGATATATGGAGATTAACACTTTTGGCATGTATATAGTTTTGAATGATTTTATTGAATGTGTTGAAGAAGGGGGTACGCACTAAATTTTTGGGATTGTTGATTACTATTGCAATCTTGCATGTGATTAGTTTGACAATGTTTTTTCTAATAAAGTGAAGGCAAGTTGATGCTTGAAGCAGGACCTGTGAGTCAATGTTGATTATGTATGCAATTGTATGTGTGTGGAGCTAATTTTATCATATTCATGCATTTTATACTGATTTAGAATCTTGCTACTCTAAGTTGGACCGGATATTTTGTTAATTGGGAAGGGATCTTAGGCCATTGTTCTTTAAATGAGTCCATCTTTGCCTAAATGACTTACCAAATGAAAGAGTTTACCCCTTGTTATAAATGTTTGAGCTTTACATATACCATTTCTTTCTTGACACCTAACTAGCCTAACCTTGTCTAGTGAAACACTTTGATATTGGCCCTGATCTATCCTTGAACATGTGAACCTTGATTGAGGCAAAAAGCCTAAGTTGAGGGTGGCTTCAAAAAGTGGCCCTGGTTTATAGAATGGATAATATGTACTTCATCTCAGGCTAAAAGCCTAAGTTGAGATGGCTAATATTGTGGTATAGTAGCAAAGATGAGGTGACTGATTAGGAATAAAAGAAAGAATGGACAATCATGTATCGGGTGAGAGAAAAAGAAAAAAGTTTCCTTAGAATGAGAAGAATAGCAAAATGAGTTAAAAATAATAAGGCACAAGCGGAAAGATGAAAAGAAAGTACCTAGAAAAGCTTGAAAGTGAAGAATATGGGAGGACAAAGTGACACCGATTGAGTTATTAAGGTGAAAATATTGAAAAATGTGGTTCAAGGATGGCTTTTAGTCACTAATTACCCAAAAACACCTTACCAAAGCCCCATGAGCCTACGTTACAAGCCTACGAAGTCCTAAGGTGATCTTGATCGAACTACTCAACAGTCCAAAGTGTGAGTACATGGGCAAGCCGATGACAGTGGTTATCATGCATGAATCTCATTTGTGACAGTGAGTATGCTTTCACAGTTCGTCAATCTTCTTTGATTGCTTATTGAGTGAAAAAGAGGGATTTTCTTTTCTATGAGGGCATTTGCATTGAATGATTAGCATATGACTAGTGTAGTGATTGTGAATTACTAATACTCCTTAGCTTGTCTTAGTTGGATTGTCAAATGCATCAATTTGCCTTGGTTTGCTTGGTAGCCATCCAATCAAGTTTTGAAAATGCTAGTTTAGGTGCCTGAGCTGAAATTGAGAGAAGTATATTCCATTAGAATGATTGCCATGTATTATTTATTTTTTACGTAGATCGAGTCGTTGCTTGAGGACAAGGAACAGTTCTAAGTTGAGGTTTTTGATGTGCTGTCAAAATACAACACATTTGATGCCTAAAACAAGGGATTTTGCAAGTTCTTAATGTGACTTTTTATGGTTTTTATGTGTTTTATGTTTGTTTTTGTAGAAAATATAGGTTTGGCCTGATTTTGGGCAAAAGTAGGAGATTTTCTTGAATTTGAAGATCTACTAGACTCACTACGAGTTGTAGTCCAAGCTACGAGTCATATGAGATGGTCATAGTGATTAATAGCTTCTAAATATCAAAATCTGAGAAATTGAAGTTAGTCGTGTGAGCCCAGGGTACGAGTCGTAGACCAGACCACAACTCGTAGTAGAGATTGTAGTAGTTAAATCCAAAATGACAAGGGTTGACTATGAAAGGCCGACTACGACTCGTAGGTCACTCTACGAGTCATACCTATGAATCGTAACTGCTGTCGACCTACTTTTCTTATATATTTTTAGGTCTATTTTGTAAATATTACAAATAGTATAAGTTAGGATTTTAAAAGGGGGCTATTATTCACATCAGATTGTAGAAAAGATAGAGAAAATATTTTATAGATCTTTTTCTAGGCTTTAGTTACTTAGGGTTTTACTTTGAAGACCCAATTTGGGGATTTGAAATCACTTGTAATCAAAATCCATTATTCAAGCTTGTAATTTCAACATCAAGGTGGCTTTTGTTCTTCATTTTCTTCGGGTAATTTCTCAACCATGTTTATTCTATTCATTGTTTGTGATTTTTCCCTAGCTATGAGTAGCTAAACCCCTACAACTTGTAGTTGTGGAACCATGAGTAGCTAGCTTCTAATAACCCAGATTATTTGCATTTCTTTGATTGGGTATTTGTATGTATTGTCCATTTTCCTTCGGAATGCTTGTTGTTTGGTGGTGGCCAACACCAAACCCTGCCTAATGTCATGATCCCCACCAAGATAGTAATGAATAGGAAAAGAAAATGGGCGACAGGATTTGATTGATGTGTTCTAGTCTAATCAACCCAACCCTATGAAGGAGAGGCTGATTGAGACAGTGGGTAATGTTTAGTTGGCATACCATGGTTGCCGACCAAATGCCATGGTGAAATTTGACTTTCACCTTTACAAGAGGGCAAAAAGAACCTAAGCTACCATCCTATATGCAATGTCTCAATTAGGGTTATGTTATCTGGGGTATTTGAGTTAGTTAATCATGGGGAAGATAATTCCCAAGTTGCTCCTCAAATTGATTATCTCTTTGTGATTATTAGTATAGTTTTTGTATTTATTTTATTCCAATTTGCAAACCGCCCCCCTCTCCCATTCTAGAGAAGATAGTCGATTGGTACTTGAAATGATTGTTGGTGAGACAATTTGGTCAAACCCGTATTTCCTATGGATTTGACCCTAGCCTCCGGTTAGGATTATACTCGATAGTGACCGCTTTACTATTGGAACATGAGCATCAGAGCATAACATATATCTATTCTTTGAAAATACCTGATTAACCTAGCCTTATCTAGTAAAAATCCTGAAATTGGCCCTGGTCTTTCCTTGAACATTATGAAGCTTGACTGAGGAAAAAAGTCTAATTTTAGGGTGGCTACCAAGAGTGACCCTAGTTCAGAGGATAGATATTGTGGACCTCAACTCAGGCTAAAAGACTAAGTTGAGGGTTGCTAGTATAAGGGGGAAACACAAAAATAAGAAGGTGAGTTAAGAATACGAAAAAAAAAGAGAAAAATCATGTATTGGGTGGAAGAAAAATAAGTGATACCTTAGATGTGAACTAAAAAATAAATGAAGTGTAAGAACAAGGTAAAAAGTCATAAAATGAAAAGAAAGAACCCAAGAAAGCTTGAAATAGGAAAAAGGGAGAATAAGGTGAAAGTAGCCAAGTTAGTAGGGTAAAAGTATAGAAAACTCAATTTCAAGGAAAGCCTTTAGTCTCTATTTTCCCAAAATATCACACAAAGCCCCCTGAGCCTACATCACAAGCCAAGAAAGTCCTATAGTGATCCTATTCTAGTTAGTTGAAGGTATGAGTCATAAGTATAAGGGCAAGCCTATTGTATTAGCCATTATGTATGAAGATCTGAGTGAGTGTTTTGTATAGTCCCAAGGCCAAATATGAAAACATCATTGAATGTCAAGTATGGGACTTCTTTTTGTGAGGGAATTTGCATTGCATTGTTAGCACTAGGCTTGTTCAATGATTGTGGATTGTTGATAATACCTTACTTGTCATAGTTGGGTTGTCACAATGCACAGTTTGCATGGGTTTGCTAAATAGCTATCTAATCCTGTTTAGAAAAGTGTTGTGGGTATCTAAGTCTAAGATTTATGTGATGTATACGATTGGGTTAAGGTCTATGTGTTACTGTATTGTCTATATAGATTGAGTCTGTCGCTTGAGGACAAGCAACAATTTTGAAGTTAAGAATGTTGATGTCCTGCCAAAATACAACACTTTTGATGCTTAAAACATAGGATTTTGTGTGTTCTCAATGGATGTTAGTAGTTTTATGTGTTTTTGTGTTTATCTTTGCAGGATTATAGGTTGGCCATGATTTTCGAGAAAGTTACAAAAGCTACTGCAGATTTCGAAAGGAATTCCAGTGAAGGGAAAAGTTTCTGAAGTTAATTCTACGAATATGTAGATGAGCCGCAGACTAATGTACGAGTCGTAGAAGAGATTTCGTTCCCTGAGGACCAGAGAATGAAGACTTTCTCAAGTTCATCAGACGAGACCCCTTGTACAGATCGGTAAACCATTTTATGAGTCATAAAGGGGAGTCATAAAGGAGAAGTCTAGTTTTCCACTAACAATGTACAAGACCCTGATTACAGGCCGTAAACTTTAATATGGGCCGTAAAGACCTTTCGTGAGGCGTGTCAACCAGTTCTCCTAATTCATGTAGGATTTAAATTTTAAATATTATAAATAGGTTTTTTAGGTTTTATTTCACAAGTACACGTCAATTTTCATAAGTTTTAGGTTAGTACTCAAAGAACTCAATATTTAGAGAGAGAAAATTGTAAGAGAGTCTTTGAAAACACTTGTGGTTGAATTTGACTTTAAAGCTCATAATTCTTATTGACATTGGATTGCTTGTTCTTATATCTATTGTGTAAGTATTTAATTATGTCTTCTCAATTCATAATCTCTTCATCTACACATAGCATGAGTACCTAAATCCACAACTAGATTTGTAGGAACCATGAAGAACTAACAAAGTAAAACCAGATAATTAACAATTCTTGGAAGGTGTATATGTATGTATTAATTAACTTTCTTCGTTTTGCATTTTTTCTAGTGGTGAGTAACATTAGTACTTGCCTAGTATTACTGACTGAACCAAGGTAGTAATGACTAGGAAAAGGGATTAATTAACAAGATTCGATTGATGTGTTCTCGTTTAATCAACGAAACTAGGCCAACAGGAGGTTGTACTGGGACTAATAGGTAATGGCTAGTAATGTGCACTATGGAGATAGGCCAAGTAACATAGTGAAATTCACCTCTCACCTTTGACCAAAGGGCTTGGTGAACTTAAATTACCGTCCTGCATACTATACTCTAGATAAGAATTAGGCTATCCAGGGACACTGAGTTGGGGAATCATGGGTAACACAATACCCCAGTTGCTCTTTATTATTGATTTTTCTCGCGTAATAAGTAGTTAGTTTACTTTTCTCATTGATTATTGCAACCCTCCCCCCTTGGGCAATTGAGTTGGTTAATTACTCGGATTGCATATTGGTGAATTTTCTTGAGTCTACATATTCCTTATAGGTTCGACCCTAACCTTTCTTAGATTCTATATCTTCATAGCAACCACTTTATCTTCTAAAATTGAGGTGTAACTTGCGCAACATCGATCACTAATCTGTAGAAACTATCACTGGACCTTCGATCAATTTCTGTTTGAGAGTTTCAAATGACTGCAAGAATGCACTATCGAAAACAAATTGTAATTTGTTTCCAATAGCTTGCACATGGGACTAGCGATTTTTGCAAAGTCTTTTATGAACCTTCTATAAAATCCAGCATGCCCCAAGAAACATCGAACTCCCTTGACTGAAATTGGGGGAGAGAGCTTTGAAATTACTTCAACTTTGGCTTGATCAACTTGTAGTCCTTTCCCTGAATTCTTGTGGCCTAACACAATTCCCTCTTTGACCATGAAGTGACACTTTTCCTAGGTGAGCACCAAGTTTGTTTAACTCACCTCTGCACCACCTTTTCCAAATGACTTAATCATTGATCAAAAGTATCAGCCACTACTGAGAAATCATCCATAAACATCTCCATTTTCTTCAACCATGTCGGCAAAAATGGACAACATATATCATTGAAATGTGTCAGGGCCATTATATAACCCAAACAGCTTTCTCTTGAAGGAAAATGTACCATAAGGGCAAGTAAATGTGGTTTTATCTTGATCTTTGAGGGCGATAGGTATTTTATTATACCCAGAATATCCATCAAGGAAATAATACCTCCTCCTTCCAGCTAGTCTATCTAGTATTTGGTCCACGAATGGTAGTGAGAATTGATCT
Organism: Solanum clarkiae; assembly: GCA_011800125.2. Lineage (NCBI taxonomy): Eukaryota > Viridiplantae > Streptophyta > Magnoliopsida > Solanales > Solanaceae > Solanum > Solanum clarkiae. Next base: position 6,029 of record JAABOM020067467.1, on the reverse strand, counting down.
TTCTCTGTTGATACATTTAGCTTTTGGTGGTCTATGCAGATTCTCCAGTCGGTGACTGGTCGTGCTGATATTAATTTCCTCTTTTCATTTGGAACCACAGACATGCCTCCTTTCTTGGGCACACACTAGACAGGACTTACCCAATTGATTTCTATACTTACGTATATCACTCTAGCATCCAAGAACTTAATGACTCCTTTTTTATGGCCTCCTACATAGGAGGATATACCCTGCGTTGATGCTTAAAACTAGGTTTACATCCCTCAACCAATTTGATCTTATGGATGTAAGTCCCCGAAGAATGCCCACGATGTCGATGATTGTCCAGCCGATAGCCTTTACATGTTTCTTTAGCACCCTAACAGGAGCCTTAATTTGTTTTCCATGTAGGCCTGCTATGATGATTACCAAAAATGTTTTGTTGTACCCTAAAAAGGCGTATTGCAAGTGATATGGTAACTCCTTTAGCTCAATTTCTGTAGCTCCTCAATAAATGGTTTTGCTGGCTACATTTCTCAGTTTTTCAAGTCTATGTAAAGCTTGTCTAGGTTTCTTGAACGACCTCTAGCCCTTACTATCGTAGCTACTACTTAATCACAATCATTCTCATCTTCCTCCATATAATTCAACTATCGAGTCAGCTCTTGATTAAGCTAACTCCCCAAGGTTTTGCATAACCTCATGTACCATATCAATAATGGAATTCACATGGAAGTGATCTGGCCTTCTTATTTCTTTATCATATTGAAACTTACCTCTTCACCATTCACCCTGAATTTTAGACTCCCATTTTCGACATACACAAAGGCTCTACCTGTAGCTAGGAACGATCGGCCCAAAATAATAGGCACATCCATATCCATGTCATAATCTAGAACTATGAAATTAGCTGAGAATATGAACTTGTTTACTTTCACCAAGACATCATATAAAATCCTACCGGCCTTTTGATTAACTTATCAACCATAAGGCATTTCATGGTTGTTGGGGACAAAGTATTCACACCATGTTGTTCAAACACCATCAGAGGCATCAGATTTACACTAGCCCCAAAGTCACATAGGGCTCTCCTGTTCTGATAGTGCATGGTGTTGTGATGTGCCCAGATCATCTCTTTGCTACTACATGTCTAGTTAAAATGGTGCTACAGTTTTGTGGAATCTCAATCATTTCGCACTCTAAGGCTCTCTTTTTAGTCACCAACATCTTCATAAATTGTGCATATGTTGGCATCTTGTTGAGAGCCTCAACTAATGGGATATTAATTGCCAAAGAAGTGAAGATGGACAGAAGTTTTTGAAACTTAGATTTGTCACCTTCTTATCTTGCTGTTGAGTGGAAGTTGTAGCACCTATGTATAGCTTTTAAGGAGTGACTCCCTTTTTAATCATTTCCATTCCAGCTCATGTTAATCTATCCCCATCATCAATATCACACACTCTCCAACTTATCGAGAATGTTTTTAGCTTTCATTCACTTCCCCTTCATGGTTTCTTTCACACTCCTTAATTTCTCCAAATAAAGGGGTATCGAATCCCATGCTAGATTCAAAAGTATTGCTACTTTCGGTAGTTATAGTCATGCATATTTGGTCATTACCTCTTATTAGGTTGTGCTCTAGGCTAAGAGAGCTAAAAAAACAGGCTTCTAAACTCTTAATTAAAGTTGGATGAGACAACAATATTTGGTTCAACTGGATAATCCTAACTTTATCTCACTCGGCATATTGTTTGAAGCTCCACTTTGTTCAAAATTAGAGCAAGCATCTCATTAACCTGTGATTTGTCAGACTTGACACACTGTTCAGATGAATTAAATCTCTCTTATATCTCATCATTATATTGCAAAGATTTGTTCATTCTTCGATTGTCAGTCTAACTAACACCAAACTTCCGACCTTGATTATCGAGTGACCATGGAAAAGTTGGTCTAGAACCCAATACTTAATTCCCATGGAATTACACCTCTTTCTCACGATCATTCCCACTTGGCTCACACTCATTGGGAAAGATACTTGTAGCTTGAATAATATTAAGTTGTTGTACTTTGGTCATATATTATTTTGCAAAATCTAGTTATTTCACCATTCTTCCTATGACCTCATCTCGCTCTTTCTCCTTAGCCAATTGCTCCTTAGATATTTCCCCTTTTGTGAATGAAGCATAATCCTCATGAGTGTACCATGCCTTGCATATTTTAGTTACTTTATCGAGAAGCATTATGGTCGCTACAAATGTTTGCTTTATAAGCCCACCTTTGACTAACCAATCCACCATACTCTTGTTGACACTACTAAATCTTACATACAAATATTGCAACGACAAATGACCAGGAATCCCATGAGTTGGGTATTGAAGTAGAAGTTTTCAAAATTTCTATCAAGCCTCATGTAATGGCTCATCATCAATTCTTATAAAATTTTCTATGTTCCTCCTCAGCTTGATTATTCTTCAAGGCAAGAAGAATGTAGCAAGGAATTCATTCTGCAATTCTTCCAATGATGCAATTTCATGGCCTCTCCGTTATAGGAAAAGGGAAAAGCCTCAATCTAATAGCCTCTTGTCTCACATCCCAATACTTGAATGGTGAATATACATCAATGAAGTTTCGAAGACGTTCATAGGGATCTTCACATGTTTGTCCTCCAAATAATCCCTTAAGCCGAAGTAACTGTAGCATTATATTAGTGATTTTAAATTCGGCATTTGCAGCTATTGAAGGAAATAAGATTCCCTCGGCATTGCTCACTTGGTCCAATTTGATATTTCAAAGGCCATTTATTTCTCCCACGATTTCACCTTGGATGCTCCGTTCATCATCCATTTTTAGTACCTATTTTTCAATAGCAAAAACAAAAAGAAAATAGTAAAAATAACTCTAACTGGCAGAATAAAGCTCAACAAACACTTCCATTATGAACACGCTAATTCCTCGACAATGGCACCAGTTTTCATATCAATCAACTCGATTACTCCAAGGAAGCAAGGGCGGTCGTCATCAGGACAGTAATCCAACTGAGAGGTTGCGGTCGAACCCCATAGGGAATCATTGTTCAAGGTATAAGTGGCTCATCGAACTAAGTAATTGTAGAATCTGGGGGTTGTAATATTTAAAAATAAGATTTGGACTACACAAATTTTAATTAACAATTTAATCAAAAAATAAGGGAAGATGTTGCGGATGTGAAAATATGAGAATCGATCTACCAGTTGAGTCTAAATATTTGACTAAATGAGTCGATAGTGATTGAATATGCTAGGTTTCTTGCAGCTCATGTTCAGCTATGATACACGAGTGTTTCATATGAATCAACTATAAAACCACACATGGATCGTTGAGAACACGCTTGGCCTAAGAAATCTCAATAAAATCCCTAATACCTTGGCCATTGAATCCATGGTTGTGGACTTCAACTAAAACCGCAAGATGTTTCCAACCATTATATCTATTCCACATTTTAATCATTCCTGCTAAGGCAACAATCAGAGATCTAGAGTAAACCCCAAGTTTGAAACCTTAAAATTATAAATTAAACATAGGAATGGATATAAATTCACTAAATTTAGCTACAAATAAGTCCAAATATCAAAGACCTATTAGATAAATAAAAAACCCATATCAATAGCACACCCCCAACATGGGGGTTTTAGTCACACATACTAGAAACTAAAATTTGATACGAAACATAGCAACTACAGTCATGGGTAACAAGATTGAATAGAAATCAGTTGATTATAATTAGCCAATCTACTCCAATTTGCTCCCCAAAAGCTTCAAAACCCTATCTCCCCTTTCTACTCTAAGACGAAAGTTCTATGTACTACTCTCTAAAATTAGAAGAAGAATATTTTCTAATGTGAAATGTATAATGTCCTTTCTAAATTACTTATATATTCTATGCAAATGTGTGATAGTTTGTGCTGTGAAATGTCATTTAATGGTCAAGGCCGACCATCGTCGAGCACTTCGGCTATGCACCTAATGTGCACTTGACCACTTTCCTCTACATCTTCACAAGGCTTCCTCTTCTGTAACATTAGGCAACGACTCTTCATTCTACTGATTCAATTGAGTGATTTAGCGAAGTATCCATCACATCGCCTTCTTGTCAATGTTTTGGGGCTTTGAGTGCTGCAACATTAGGCAATTTCTTATGCAATTTGGTGGTGCACCGAACATGCTTTGCAATATTAATTTTGACTTCATTCTTAACTTAATCTAGAACCTTGGTTTTTGCAATGCTGAGCAGTCTCTCTGAGTGTTCGGCGGATCGTCGAATATGTTGATGATACCACTTTTCTTTCCCTTTTTTCCACTTTTGGTCTCTTTCTAAGATTTTGCCAAGTATTGTCCACTTATGCACTTCCACTTTCGTTCCTTGACAGAGCACATGCATAATTGTTGTAAATTGATAACAGTAGCACACTAAAGGCAGTGTTTCTTTGCAAGCTAGCGCCAAAATGAATCTGAAATATGGACTCATCAACCCACACTATACGCAAGGATGTAGATGTACTAGTGTTATGACATGAAGTATTTTACTTGAAAGCTATGAAAATATGATTTTGATGAATTATGAATTACGATGATATCTATGTATGTTACATGATTATGTATTACGTGGTATTTGACTTAGCATCAAATGAGTTTGATTGAGGGAGATTATCCACAAGGGTCCTTATATAAATCGTCACATCTCATGACTAAGTGTCACTGTAGGATTATGTTATGTGCTTGTATGGTATTATACTAGTGGATCCACACATATCACACTCACCAAAATTAGAAGGTCCCATGAGGTGGAGTATAATCTACCTTGACAAGTAGACTACTGCTTCTCTAGTGTGGAGCCAATATAAGATTCTATGTGATAGTCTACATGGTCTTATTATTAGTTATGGTCCTATTCCCACATATGTATGTATGCTAGGTTATGAAATATTTTAAATGCTCTCATTCCTTATTTTAAAGATGCATTGATCATACATCTATTAACTTTATTCTATTGCTATGACAATGCATATTGTTGTTATAATTATGATGTTCTTTGATGCATGACATACCTACATACTAAGTACATTCCCACGTACTAATGCATACTCTTTGCCTACATGATTTAACCATTTAGGGAAGGATGACGATGCACCTATTAATCCTTGTTATGGCTAGATTTGAATTCTATACTTTGAAGACTTGGTGAGTTTCCATGCTTCGGAGACAAGCCTTTATCATGCTTATGTTCTTACGATGTCAAGACTTTAATGTTTTCATTTTATCTTAAGGGTGTGCCAATGGCATGTTTTAGAACCCGCCAAGATCTATGATATAGAGGCACGTTTGGATGCATTGATGTAACTCTCTTTAATGGAAAATTATGGATTCTTATGTTTTTTGCTTGCTTTACTTCTTATTATGCTTATTTCCTTATATATTCTTATTATATGAACAATAGGCTTGGATGAGGTGCCTTCAGGTTCCTCATTCATCGTGTTGTGGCTGGCCCTACATTTGGATCCAGACATGATATTATCCTTAGTGTCCTACAACTATGCTATGCAAAGTCAAATATATGCAAGAACCAAGTTTTTCATTCAAGTATGCACTCAACCTCCAAGTCATTTTTTGTACTACATCAATGTTCCTTATAATATTATGGTAATGTTATAAGAGAACCTGATTCCCCCTTCTGCACCCTTCACCTTAAATGCTCAAGTTTACGTGGTAAGAATTTTTAATTTTTTCACATTTGCCCACCTCCCATATATACCATTCACTACTCTCCCCAGAAATTTCCAAAAACAAAACTAGAACACCCCCTACTTGCTACCTAGAGAATCTCATTAGGGGGAATGACTTCCTTCACTGCCTTGTCAAAGTTCTCCCTAGGCACCTCCATCACAAGCCTCTCCCAATAATCAACCACATGGCATGGATAATTGTAACACCCCAAATCTTACACTACTAGTACAATTCAAATGAAACATGACATGGTTTGGTCGAACTAGCGCTAATTTTCAAAAGTGCTTGAA